>JAOANK020675436.1:0-11461 GCA_026257165.2 Telfairia occidentalis | reverse complement strand
GTTATAAAGGATTCAATAACAACTTTATTGAATTAACATCAATAACAACTTTATTGATAATAGACCGTGTTTACAAGTCATTCGAGTTTTAGAACATACATACCCAACAAATGGACCTACTGATTAGAAGCTCCAATGATTCTTAAATTAGTTAAATTCTTTAATTAATTAAGTCAACATTCACCAATTGTGGGTCACTCCACTAAAGACCCACAGTTGTACTCTTCGCACTGTAGATATATTTATGTGTCCATGAATATAACCAGTCCTCAATAAGTCGATCCTTCACAAATTGCTCATAACTATAACTAGGTCAAAATTACCATTTTACCCCTGTAGCTACTTCTTTCTCCTTAAGTCCGACTGATACTCTAATGAACAACTTGTTTATGGTTCTATCATAAACAAATCCCTTTCATTTGAGGGCCCGTTATTCAAGACCCGGAGTCAGTACTTAAGGGAGCAATTTATCTACTTTCCCTGAGAGTGGAAAGGAGTAAACTACATCTTTTGTAGCTATGTTCTCAACTGTCTACTTCGACAAATCTCCAAAATGGTAGGCATATTGAGTCGGCGACACGAGCCACTTCACCCATACAAATCAAAGGACTGTCTTCATAGACAGGAGTTCATAACTCACTCAGAATTGAGATCGAGTTATTTATGGTCATCCTATGAAAGTTAGTCTCTGTAGTTAACGATGTTATAACGAGAGATTAATCATTTCGCAGTCCAGTCATGTACAAACTCTTTGTACAGGATACCCCCACTCACATGTCGTCACATAAACGATTTGGATCAAGTTATTTGTAACACTTACAACTCATGTAATAATTACAAAGTGGATCGTATCTGCAATGTTACCAGGATAGGGCACCCAACCTTATCCATATATTGTAGACTTTTTAGGTTATTTCTTGAACAAGATTCATTTCTATGTCTACTACATACTATTCAAGTTACATTCAATAACCTTGGATCTCAGTTTATTGGATTGAGTTAAAACGATCTAAATGTCAAATAAAATACTTCTTATTTTATTAAATAAATAAATTGTCATATATATAAGTTACAAACTACGAGGTCTCATGAGATTTAGGACACCAATCCCAACAGACTAGTCATCTATGCATTTTATTTACTAAATCTCCATCGCCAGCTATTAAATGTTACACTAATGCTGATTAGATCAGTTGTCCAGATGATAGGTGCAGTACTAGTGTTTTTTGTGTGCTTTTTGGTCATAATCTTATCTCTTGGTGTTCAGTTAAGCCGAAAATTATTTCTTGATCTAGTGTTGAATCTAAGTATAGAGGTATGTCTAATGTCACTACTAATATTATCTGGATTCAGCATGTTCTGTGTGAGGTCAGTTTTTCTTGTCGTTACCTGTTGTTGTTATTATGTGATAACATCAGTGCAACTTACATAGCTACAAATCTTGTTATATACATGGTCGTACTAAGCATATTGAGATAGATCACCATTTTATTCGTAAACGTGTTACTCATAAAGAGATCATTTGTTGTGTTCCTTCTGTAGATCAATTGGCAGATATTATGACTAAAGGTTTACCTTTCGCTCGCTTTTCTTACTTAGAAACCAAGTTTACTATCGTTCCTCTACCCATTCACTTGGAGGGGAATGTTAGCTAAATTACTTACTTTGTTTATTAGTCTCTGTTGTTCTTCTCTTTTGTTTTAGTCCAATGGGCCATATTTTGTACTTTTCTTTTATGCTATTTATTTTGAACAGTAGCCTCAATTACAATGTAGAGAGATTTTTTCTTCTTCTTTTTTTACTTACCCTTTTAAAGATGTTTGTCTCTTATAAGCTAGAGATTTGGTTTTGAAACTTGGTGAGCTGATGTCTATCCTTCATATGTAATACATAGATTATTATTATCATTATTACTTTCATTTCTTTCACTCCAACGAATGTTGATTACATGTCTCATTTCAATTATAGATAATTCTCTTTAGCATCGATACCAATTGTTTCATCATTTGTATTGATTGTCTTTACTTTCGGTAAGAAATTTATTAAAAAAAAACAAAAAAACTACCTTTTTGAGATTGAATTAGTTTATCTATTATATTTTTCTGATGTTCAAGTATAGAAGTATATATGAATGGAATCAAGAAATAAAAAGGATCACAAGGCTATGGCAAGTATATGGTAAAGAAAAATTATAGTTATTACCTATATCAACAATATGCACTTAATTTTGTTTAAGTCAAACCGATGTATCAGTTTGAATCTCTGACCTTTACAAAGGTAAATAATGCGTTCACCTATTGAGTTATATTTATTTTACCATCATGTAATTTTTAAAGAAAATTTCAAGTGCTGACTTCTTATAATACTTATGGCATAAACCATAAATTTATGATGAGATATTTTCTTTTTTTAAAATAATCCATTTATGCGGAGGACTTTTTTTTTTCTTTTATAAAAATATCCACAACATATAGTAATTTATATTCTCAATTTTACCAAACAAAAAAAGTGTAAGATCGCGTAATTTTTATTTTTGTTAATTAATTAAGTTAATTTTCAAAAATAGGGATAAACATTTATATTTGATTTTGTACCTCTTTAATTGGAAAATTCTTTAGGTTATTTTAGAGAAGGATTAAGTAATTTTATTTTACTTTTTATAGGAAATAGAAATTAAAATGGCTTGTGGCAAAGCTATAAATTAAGGGAGTGTGGTTAGAATTAAGGATTTAAGGTGTCACATTTAAGTCACCTTAAGAAACCCTAGTCACCATTCTTATTTTGGTTGCTAAAAAGAAAAAGAGAAATTTCTTCCTCTCACACCTCTCTCACGCCACCACCATCACCATGGGTTTCTTCCTCTCATTTTCTCACGTTAGCAGTAGCTTTAGAATTCTGTTTGGTGCTCGGAATTACCGGCAAAAGCTTGGGGTAGGTGTTTTCTTGCATTTTGGAGTCTTTTTTTCTCTTTTTCCTCATGAATTAAGAGTTTTATTCTAACTTTTGGCTTGTGGGCAATTGTAGGAAGTAAAGATCTTCAGATCTAGAAGGTAAGAGTGTGAGTTGATGGTTTGTTTTTTGGTTTTACTCGGTACAGGATTTTAACCACGTTTGTGTTCTTTTTTTCTGGCAAAAAAGTGGATTTTTTAGTACAACGAAGGGTGAAAAGGAACCCTGAGGACCAGATCTACATGTTGGTAGAAACGAGATGTCGAACGAACCTGAGGTGAGTTCACACACGCGTGAAGAAGCCACTGTCCTTGGCAGCGTGTGGGCTATACGCTTCAGATTGGAGCCGCATGTGAGGGCGCACGAGGTATCAGATCAGTGCATGGAAAACACGTTGAAATCACGGTGACCTGTAGTTTTAGATCCGGTGGTCCGTGAGTCAAAAATCGGTGGCGCATGATAGACGGCAGCGAGTGTGGTGGCGTGTGGGGTCGATTTTTCTAAATAGTAAGCATGTTGATTTTAATGAGATGTGATGATTATGTATTATATACATGTGTTGACATGCTTGGGAATTGTTTGCTGAATTATGATGTGATGATGCTTAATTTAGTACGACATGCATGATGTAAAAGTTAAGTTTTCATGCCGTATGTATGTAGGAGCTTGCATGAACCATGGTATATGAAATTATGATTTAAGAGGGTGACAACTACGTCCCATATCCTAAGGGTCGGTGTTGGACGGGATTCGGCTACTTCGAATGAGTACAATTTAGCATTGGTTGTGGTCGGATACCCCCAATTAAATCGAGGGCCTACACTCATACCCAAAGTGAGATGACTACACGGTGGGATAAAGGTTGTTGGCCATCCGGCATGATAAGAAAAATGTTAAGTTCATGATATGTGTGATTGATTGTGTTTGTAGGTCTAACCTCGTAAGTGGGGTTATTTACTGAGTATTGGTTTAAATATGCAATCTATTCCATTAACATTTTTTCAGGTAACGAACATTCTGAGAGTAGTGGTTGATGACCTGGATTACTATGGTCGTGGACTAGTGTCTCAGTTCCGCATTTTTATTTGAACTTATAATGTTTCATTTTGTCTCCTTCATACTTAAAGTTTTGGTTGTGTTTTGCTTTTGGATTAAAAGTGTTTTGATGAGTTTTTCTTGGGATCCTGATTTAACTATTTTGAAATTTTGAAATTTTTATTAAGTATTTTAGTTTTCTATTTGATCTTAAGTCTTTAGAGTATTTATACATGCATGAAGTAACGATCGTAAGATTGGCTTTAATTTAGGTCGTTACAAAAAAGTGTATAATATAATATATATACATATATCATTACAGATGTAGGCCACATAATAAGGTAATTAATATCATATAGAAGTTTGGCATACCAATGTAAAATATGTTAAATGTAATGTTGGTCATCTTTGTAATGGGTAGCAAAAAAACATAAGAATATTTGTAAATCTAGCTATGGTTTTTCAAATTTGCAAATCTAGTAAAAATTTTTAATTTGATGTTAATATTTTTTATTATTTCAATCTTACCCTCATCTGTGTATCAACAGTTATATCTGATCTACTATATATTTGGTATATCAATCAATTGATATACTTTATATTTGGTATATCAATCAATTGATATACTTTATATTTGGTATATCAGTAGTGAATATGTTGTTCGATTGTAATGAATATTGTTTTTGTTTTTTTGTTTTTTTGTTTTCTTTTGATATGAAGTTATTTTCATTCAACTCGTTCGATTTCAATGGTTTTATTTAGGTTTTAGCGTCGATTGTATTATATTTTTAAAATTTTGATGGTATATCTTAATTGCATTAATTGTGTCAACTAATATACTAAATATAAAGTACGTTAATTTGTTCTATTTTTGAAATTTTGATATGATTTTGATAGTATATCAGTTATATTTAATTTGGTATATCAATTATATAACAGATCTACTTCATATTATTGACTAATATACCAAATTTAGAGAGAAAAATGTACATCAATGATATTGTTAATATACCAAATATAAGTATGTCATTATATAGTTAAAGAATAACATTGGTACTTCAATTATATATCAATACTAATTCAAAATGGATTATAAGTACATCATTATTGTATCAATAATATATCATCATTTTTTCAAAATACAATACAAGTATTACATCAATGTATATCAGCAGTTTATCAGTACTCATTCAAATTTTTTTTAAATATAACATTGGTGTATTTATGATATATTCGTAGTCATTAAAAATTCATGTCAAATATATCATTAGTATATGTAACATCCTTTTAAGTTTTTTTTGTATTAATTCATATTATGAGTTGTTGAATTATATAATTAAAGGACTAGATTTCAATTATTATGTGTGCTAGAGGAGAAAGTATTAATTGGTGATTAATTAAATTAAGGGGTAATTTTATTAAGAAAAAATTAGAAAAAATTAAACCATTGTATTCTTGTAATTAGAAGATTTAGGGCTAGGGTTTAGGGTTGAGGTGAACCCTATAAATATATCATTAAGCACCCTAGCCACCAAAAACCTTATCTTATTCCAAAAAGAAAGAGGTCATCCCATTTTTTCCCCATTTTTTCAACCTTTTCACGCCAAGTTCACTCTTCCCCCTCGAAAATTTTCTTCCTCTCACACACACCTTCCTCCTTCACCTGCAGGTGGTGGGAGAAGCTGATCGGCGATTGGGATCGGCAGCGGCGGCGATGGCAAGATAGTTTTCCTTTTTCTTTTCGATTTTCACCAACTTTCGTAGCTCCGTTTTGGTTAAAATTTTGAGGACAGCTTCCTTATCACCTCTTCATATCCCAACTAGAACAGGTAAGGCATCAAAGTTCTCAAACTTCGTATTTTCTCAGGTTTTTCTATTTTAACTACGTTTTCTCCTCTTTCTCGATCTTTCGAAAGGGCGATTTTGGCAAAAGAAGGGTCGAAAAGGTGCGCAAGGTTGAGATCCACACATTGGTAAAATTGGAATCACGATCAGAGCAGTGGTGGACGCTCACGCGCGACAGGAAGAGGCACTGGCAGCAGGGTGTGTGACACATGCGCCGAGAATTTAGGTCGCGTGTGGTGGTGCATCGGAGGTTTGTTCTGGTTGTTCCAGCGCCGTTAGATTCCTGGGGTTGAGTAAAGTCAGAAATCGATCCATGTTCACCCAAATCCCGGCAACGCATGGACGACACGTGGTGGTTTGGCAGTGATGCGTGGGGCGTTTTCTGAACAGTAGCGTGTTCTAACTCTCTCGGTAGTATTCGCTTTTTAAAAGTCTTAAGTTACCTATTCCATATTAGGATAATAATGAATAATGGGCTAATAGGACGTCATGGATGTATGTGTGCCTTAGGTGCTAAAGAAACCGTCTACCAGGTCTCTTAGAGACTTATTGTTGTTTTCTGCAGTATGAGGTAAGTGGCTTCACTCTTGGATAAGTCTTCGGGCTGAGGTTAAAAGCATTGTTTAATGTTTGTGATGTATGTTGTTATCATGCTTATGTTTATTGATGATATTCGAGCATGTGGTGGCCAAGTTTACCTCTCCGAGGAACAGGTGGTGGGTTGAGCTGAACCCCACATGGAAGAGGTGGCTGAGCCGACCTCCCTCACAAGATGTGGTCGGCCGAGCCAACCTCTTTGAGGAAGAGGTGGCCGGCCGAGTCAACCTCTCTAAGAGGAAGAGGTGGCCAAGCTGACCTCCACAAGGAGGAGGTGGCCAAGCTGACCTCCACAAGGAGAAGATGGCCGAGGCGACCTCCTTAACAAGAGGTGGTCGGTCGAGCCGACCTCCTTAAAGAGAAAGTGGCTGAGCTGATCTCCTCACAAAGTAGTCAGTTATTTGCCTCGTCAAACGTTGGCCAAATGAGAATCTATAACGCACATACTCCTAGTGTAACTAACCACAAGTTCTATAATTGAGGCAGTAGTTACAACCTGAGGAAGTGGTTACGAAATCAACAACCAAGAAGCATTCCTATAAATAATAGGTGAAAGGTATGCTGACGGTAAGCCAACTTAATCTACTCTTTTGGGTTATGTCTTTTCTCATAACTTGAGCTAACTTGAGCATCAGAGTGTTTGTGACTTAGCACCACATCAGTGTGCAATCATTCTATTTTGCAAGGTGCACATTCATTTGTCCTTGATAAACAAATTTACCGTTGAACCGGATTTGGGGATCAACAATGGATGTCATCTATTTGCAAAAAAACATAAATCATTCTATATTTATTGATCTCTTTCAATTGCAAACTTATGAAACCATATACGTTTTGTAACCATCAACTTCATATGAAAATTGTCAGACTTTTATATTTTTGTTGACATTTTTAAGCCATCAATTTAACTTGTGAGAGTGAAGAATACCCCCACAGACCAACACAGTTCCTTCTGACATGCTTTGTTTAACATAAGATTGCTTCAAGCCAAGCACGCTTAAAACTTTGGAGTTTTTATGATTGAGCTACCGAAAAAAAAGGTGCACCTTGTTCATATAGGTAGTCACTATCAAATCTTTTAAGCCTTTCTTCATCATGCTTGCATAGTTTTAAGATCCCTCTCATTTGGATGTAATATTGGTTCATTCATGTACTCCTCCTCTACTCGGGTGTTACATGCCCACCAACTTGCACTTGATTCGTCCTCGAACCACATCCTACTGGAAATTACCAACTCTACGAATTTGCATTTACACAAACTTGCCAGCAATCTCCAATGTAGAAACGATTTAGCACAAAAGAAAATAGACAAACTCTTGAGGAAAGAAACTTTTATTGAGCAAGTATAAAAGTGGACACTCTTGAGAGAAAGTTCTCTCACACTTCTCACTCTATTGCTCACTTTCTTACTTTCCTAGCTTTTCTCTCTTTTTATTCTTGGCTCACTTATGGGAACATCTCTCAATATTTATAGGCAAGTTATGCTTGGAGCTCAAGTCAAAAGGTTTCTAGGTCACTCTTGAATAATGTGTGTTCTAGATACTTCTTAAGATAAAGTTTTCCTTTATCAAAAGAATTCTCTAGAATTCCTTGTTGCCCAAGGGAAAACTAGGATATTTATAGATTTACTGTATTTACAATTTTCAAGAAAAATTTAGAAGAAGTTTTGCACGAAAAACTCCAAGAAGCTTTTAGATTATAGTTAGTATTGTATTTTTAACATCCAACCATATTTCACCCTGCAACAAATTTTTGAATAAAATTTACAGTCTGCAACTTCAACCACATTTGTATTCCAGAAAACAGATTTCACAATAAAACTTGAACATTTTCAACCATATTTTCATTCAATAAACAGATCCACAATGTACTAAATAGATCTTTATCGATAACTCGTAAATATAACTTGTCTATAAAAACGTTCTGTAAAATGTGTAATATCTTTAATTAGCATATGCATATGCATACAAAAAAAAAGATGCATCATATGAAACCTCGAATAAAATCAAACCATTAAGTTCTAATCTCGTTGAGATCTGTTGTCATATTGTCGATATCTTGTCAACTGCAAAAATATACATATATACATACATACAGAATACAATATTGTAATAAATTAAAGAACATTAAACTGGCATAAAAAAGTCTTACTTGGCACTATTGGAATGATGCTAAATATGAATAAATTATCTATGACTTGGCACTGATTAACATATCCAACTCTAAATAGATTTTTAATAAAATACAAAAAATTAAGTCCCAGAGAAAAATACATTTTTGGTTCTAGAGGGGAGATAAAAATATTTTTTTGAAATATATTTTTAAAAAAAATCGTAAAGTTTGCCGCATCATCACAAAAAGCATTAAAAAAAAGCCACATCATTTTTTTATTAAAAAGTTTACATAAAATTAATGGCAATGACCTAAAATTTAGGAACCAAATAAAAATGAAATTCAAAATGTACAAACCAAAAAAGTATTTTTACTTCAAATTTATTGACAATCTCATTATTTTAACCATCAACAACATATTAAAAAAAATTACCATTCACAAACCATACTTCCTTCGTTTAATAACAGTAAGAATTTGATCAAAAATTTAATATATAGAATGTGAAATTAAAATATTTATAGGATTAGGAACAAAAATTAATGATGACAACATCTAATAAATGAAATACTTGACTGTTGTCTAGCAAAGTAGCATTGCTCCATTCTTAGATTACGGCAAATACTACTTACCTTCTTGTTAGAATGTATTTATCTCCTATTAGTCACTATTATGTTTTTTATAACCAAAAATGATGAATACAAAAATATGAATGTTCATTTTTCTCACGAGGACCCATCTTGAAAGAGGAAGGGGTGGCGGCAATTTTCCTATGGGCCTAAATGGAGAGAGAAGCAGAGAAATATGGTGTCTGTCTCCATCCTTATACTCAATTTGTTCTCCATCTCTACCCCATTTATATATAGAGAGAGAATTGTGAATTGTAAATTTTAAATTTTAAAATTTATTCTTTTATAAGAGTTTGTTGACTTATTGTGATTTGTTTATATTTTGAAACTTATTTGTATGAATAATTTGATAGTTAAGACATGCATTTTAGTTTATTTGAATTAAAATAAAATTTTGTTTTGTTTTTAATAAAAAGATTAAGAATTTCTCAAAGGGGAATTCTCCTAAGGATTTAATTATATAATTGAGGATTCCTTCTAAAAAAAATTAATAATTTAATTGGGAATCTAATAGAATCATTAAAGTGATAATTTTCTATTAAAAAAATGGTAAATGAAGAATAGTTTTCAGAAGGACTCGATTCTCACAGGTTCTCCATCCTCGATTCCTGCAACATTTAATGGAAATTTTAACAAGGACGGAGAACGATGAGGGGACGAGGATGAAGAAGTCGTTCCCATTTCGCCTCGTGAACATCTCCACATAGTAAGGGAAGGATTTTTTTTATTCTTTTTTCAAATAAAATTTTAATAGTAATAAGTAGAAAATACTTATGGATAATTAAATAGGTAAGTATTATTATTATTTAATGAAAAATAAATAGGTAAGTTTAGTTCTTATTTAACTGGGAATATATGTTGTTTGAACGGTACTTCGTTATATACAATCCTTAAACATTTTATAACTATTTATTTTTTTGAAAAAAAAAAAAGAAAAAATATCTCATTTTCTACATTTCTCTCTCTTAATTGTCAAAATTGTAAAATAGCACATCTATTATTCATGGAAGAGTATTTGGCTATGCCCCAATATATAGGGGTTTTTTTTTTTTTAACTACACATGTAGGGATGGGAATTCGAACCTAAGATCTTTTGGTCTTAAAATATATATCTTAATTAGTTGAGTTATATTCGATTAGATAATATGTATAAATTTTCTATATATTATTTATTAAAAATTTGACAATTGATTATTTTTTTAAAAGAATAGAAATTTTTTCCTCTTTTGCATTCATCTCTCCTCATTGTCAACTTTGCAAGAGCGATATAAAGGATTTTTATATACGTGTATGCAGGGTATTAAAAATGGGGGATTTTTGCTGATATATCGGATATTGGACGTATGCGATATGGAAACTGGGGGTAAATTCGTTTTTACCAAAATATCGGCTATATATCGACGATATGTCGCCGATTTTCGATATATCAACGATATATCGGAAGTTAAGTTTCAAAAATTAAAGTTGGCACAGTAGTATATGGGTATGTTTTGACTGTGCGCTTGAGCTTTCCCTTCCTTAGAATTTGAGTTCAAATCTTGGAAGGGGTGTTATGTACTTTTTTTTTTATCACTTCACAGTTTCCAATAAATTTTAAATTTTAAAAATATTATTAAAAAATTCTTATCTCTACTTAAAACTTCTATAAATTCTACCATTTTTCAAACCACTACTACAACATTTTTATTTTTAACTTTCAAATTTTTTATCTTTTCTCTCAACTCTTAAGTCTTCTTCTAACTCTTTTTTTCTCCTTTTACTATTTTTTTTTTCATGTTTTTACTCTTTAAGTCTTTTTCTATTTTTTTTTCTTTTATGTTCTTGCTCCACCCCTTAATAGTTTAATTACTTAAATAAATTAACTAATTACTGTTATATTAATTTCTTAAAAAAACTTTACTTTAAATTTTATTATAATTATTATCTTATTCTCCATTATATTCTTTTTTACCTTTTAAAAGTTCTAACTCTAAATATTTACTTTATTTTTTTTTTCTTTTAGGTTCTTGCTCCACCCCTCTAATAGTTATTACTTTAAAGTTACTTGTGTACTTTAACTATTCATAGTTAAAGTTCTTACTCCACCCTACTAGTATAACTTTTCTTAATTATTTAACTTAAATTTTATTGTCCAACTAATATCTCTAATTCTCCAAATATAATTTTATTCTCCATTTTGTTTTCCTTTTTCACTTTTTTTTAACTCGTGAATTAATCGCTAGTTCTTGAATTTTGATGTTGTAAATTATTATTGAATTAAACAATGAATTATGATTAAATAGTTAGTTATTTAATT
>JAOANK020675338.1:0-11461 GCA_026257165.2 Telfairia occidentalis | reverse complement strand
ATATTATGGAAAGGTTTTGAACTCTACTCCATGAAAGTAAAATATTAGATAGCAATCACCTACTCCCTTTCATCGTCTACATTTATAAGAAAATCCTACAACATGAAGAATAGAGAAGAAACCTCTACAAAAGTGAAGTTATAATGTGTAACATTTATAAGAAAATCATATACCATGAAGAATAGAATTAACAAAAACTTATTTTCAAACCTATAATGTGTAACATTCTCCCTTTCAAGTTTAAGCAAGTAAAAGTTGAACAAAGTGTACAGAATGAAAACGTAAGCAAAACCTGGTACTTTCTGCACATTGGAACGAGATTGTCAAATCTAAAAACATCCTAAAGTTCATTTCTTTTACATGTGTCTAGTGAATACAAAATAAAAGTTGTACCAGCTCAAGTGAGAAGAGAGAGAGGGAAAAAATCATGCTTGAATCCATATTTACAATACACACTCTATCCTTAAAATAAAGTGCTTCTTTTAATTTGCCTTACTCTGTTCTTTAATGACCTAAAAGAAGTAAAACGATTGTTTACTTGAAGGACCATGAATGAATCTTAATGAAACTCAAAAAAAAGTTTGAAATTGAAGTGGCTATTAAAAGCCTGTCTAACAACTTTTTTTTTTGTTTTTTTTTAAGTCATGCTTGCTCTCTCACAATTTCTTTCAAAATACATTTGCAATTATTAGTCAAATTTCAAAGAAAAAAAAAATTGTAAAAACTATAACTTCATGCTTTTTCTTTTTCTTTTTTTTTTTTTTTTGGTAGAAAACTAAAAATAGCATTCATTAGGAACTACATCTTTAGTTTATCCAATCGAGACATTGTGATCTTATAGAATTAAAAGCACACAAATTTGACTATCACTAGGTGATTGATTGCCAAATCTAACAAAATGTGACTTAGAATATGAAGGAAGGAATGCAAACCTGATTGTCGGACCTTAATTACAAAAACAATTTTTTTTATTCACCTACTTACATATGCAAGAGAACCTCATTCAACAGAAAATCTAATTTGTTTTCTCCCTCAATTAATTAGTCTTTTAAGTCTATAGTTTTCATATTCATCTAAAGCTTAAACTAAAAAAAAAAAAAATTAATGAACATGGTAAATTCATCAAACTTAGATCACGGAAAGCTTGCAAGAGAACCACATCAAATTTTAAGCACTTAGTGTAAAAATTAAACAAATCCTACTGTAAATGGACAAGGAGCAAAGGATGTTCATAAGAAGCTCAACAATTTCCAAGTCATCAAATATCAAGCTTGCCCTATATGAGGGGAAAATCTTTCATCCTTTTTCCCTTAATACCATAAAAATATACCCAGTATAATGAATTCATGTATTCATCCATAAAATTATTCAAGGGACTGCATGAGAGTAGTCAACAGCAAAATCATATAACTTGGTTGGCATTTACTTACCTATAAAGTTCTAAATCTTTGTATAATGTGTTGAAGTTCACTCCAAGAGCTGCTACCTGTGCTGTCGTGGTGACATCCAATATCCAAGTTCCAGGGTTGTAGCCATTTTTGATCTTAGGATCTCCCGCAATGTTCTTCAATGAATTTTATGAGAGCTTTGTTAGAGATTTTTGGCTAAACAGAGAAACCTCTTTGGTTTTTTTTTTTAATAAAAAAATCATACCTCAAAGTACTCGATTAAATGAGACAAATGTCGACCTATTGGATCGACATATATCTCTTCCCCTCCACGTCTTAACAAGAATAACTACAAGGCAACATCCATAGATCAAATTGTTCACTAAACTACCAAAAATAGTCTTTGTGTACAAGAGATAAAAAAGTATAAATTTAAGCCTGCAAGTTAACATACCAAAAGCTTTTGTCAAGATTTTCGCATGACAGAATCATTCCACCGCATCCAAATCCTCACCTGCTTCCAGCTCTGACTTTCAAAAATGAAGATAATAATATTGATGTAAGAATCATAATCTCTCTCTCCGTCTCTATGAATTTTAGTATGTCTGGTGTGCATTTGATGGGAAATAGTGGAAGGAGCATCAAGAAGAAATAATTTGAAGAATAAGAATCTCTTTCTCTGTAAACTTATCTGAGTTTTGTGTTTTATGTGATACAGTGGATTCACACAAGAAAAATAAAATTTTAAATGTCATAAAAGATTAGGTTTCTTTTGGGTGAAAGTCAGATATCTAGGCTGAATTAGCTTTGCGATTCAATTACTCCTCTAAATTTCTGACAAAAAAAAAATGGTAAAATTTAAAATAAAATTTTAAATGTCATAAAAGATTAGGTTTATTTTGGGTGAAAGTCAGATATCTAGGCTGAATTAGCTTTGCGATTCAATTACTCCTCTAAATTTCTGACAAAAAAAAAATGGTAAGGAATCTAACTAGAAATGATTATTCAAAAAGACAGTGCAGACCCTTTTTCAAGCAAGCAGATTATTCTTTATAACACCATTTGCTGTGCTTAGAGAAATCAAACCATAATTCATAGCATTATTTGAAGGATCATCATAAACGGGTATCAACGAAATAAAGAAATCAAGAAGAAGAAGGCCCCATTATTCGATTGAAATAGAGAAAGACTAGAAACTAAAATCGATTGAAATAGAGAAACACTAGAAAGTAAAATCGACCTCCTCCTCCTCTAGAAACTAAAATCGATTGAAATAAAATCGATTGAAATAGAGAAACACTAGAAACTAAAATCGACCTCCTCCTCCTCCTCCTCCTCCTCTCATTAATTCTATACCACTCGTTTAAAGAATCCACCATCGCCGGCATCAACACCAATCCATTAGAATTTAAGGTATCAAATAATTTTAACATCCTTGGCATCAACATCTTTAACATTTCGACATTCCAGTTGGATAGTCGCACACTATCTTCTACGTCGCCTTCGATTTTTCCTAGAACTTGTCTCTAAAATCCTCTGTCACTATCATATTAACCATCATGCTAACCACCACTGTCGAAATTGCCAATCTATTCCCCTTCAAAACCCTTTTTCACCACAAGTAAATTAGAGAAAAGGAGAGGAGAGGAGAAAGAGCCGAACAAAAGAACGGTTGGGAGAGAAAAGAGGAGACAACTGACGCAAAAAGAGAAAAAGGGAAGGGACGGGAAGGAGAAAGAAACCTAAAAATCTTTTCGATAACATTGCGCGGGCGGGAAGTTTTAACATAATTTGTGCCGCCCTTTTTTCTAACTTTTTCATAGATTTTTTAATAAAATGCTATATTGAAAACAATAAAATGTGATATTTGTTGTAGTGGAGTGTGGGCCCTCGATTTAATTGGGGGTATCCGATCGCGACTGATGCTAGATGGACTCATTCGGAGCAGTCAAATCTCACCCAACACCAACCCTTAGGGTGTGAAAGGTAGTCGTCACCCTCTTAAATCATAATTTCAAATATCATGGTTCAAGCAAGGTCCCACATACATACGACATGAAAACTTAACATTTACATCATGCATGTCGTACCAAATTAAGCATCATCACATCAAAATTCAGCAAACAATTCCCAAACATACCAACACATGTATAAAATACATAATCATCGCATCTCTTTAAAATCAACATGTTTATACACCATAAACATAACATAGTGACTTTCACATATTAGGCATTTACACTAAACTTTTTAACAATTCATATACATTTAAGTTTTTTCATCCAAACATCATCTAACATAAGCCCTTAACGGGTCCGTAAGTGAAGTCATTTACTTCTAACGAGTCCTACAACTTCTCTAATAAGTCGGTCAAAGAATCACTTGGCCAACCTAAAGTCAAACACGAAAATTCACTTTAGAAAGTCAACTTAAACTAACTTTTAATGGGTTTCAAGGCTAGATCTAGGGACAAAACACCATTGGGAGCTTTCTGTTTAGAGAAAGCGACCCCAAGCGCTGCCACACGTGCGGCCGATTTTTTACTCACGGACCACTAGATTTGAAACTTTAGGACACCATGATTTCAACGAACGGACGGCCTAAAGATAGTGCATATAGCCCACTCGTCGCCACAGGCAGTGGCTTCTTCCAGCATGTGTGGGCTCACCCCTGGTTCGTTTGACGTCTCGTTTCCACCAACGTGTAGATTCGGTCCTCTGAGTCTTTTTCCACCGTCGTTGCACTCAAAACCCCACTTTTTGGTCAGAAAAGAGAAGAAAAATGTGGTTAAAGCCCTACCAAGCAAAACCAAAAAATGAACCATCAACTCACATTCTTACCTTCCAGATCTGAAGATCCTCACTACTGCCCACGAGCCAAAAGTGAGAAAAACTCTTGATTTGTGAGGAAAAAGATAAAAAGAAAAGCTCCAAAATGCAAGAAACACCTACCCTGAGCTTTTACCGACAATCCCGAGCACGAATAGAATCTGGAGTTACCACTACTGTTGTAGCGTGAGGGAAGAAGAGGAAGATCTTCTCTTTTGATGGTGGCCTGGGAGATATGGGAGAGAGAGAACTTTTGTTTTTTTTTTTCTTTTTAGCAACCAAACACAAATGGTTGCTAGGGTTGCTTAAGGTGACTTAAATATGGCACCTTAAATTCCTAACCCTAACCACACCCACACTATTTACAGCTTTGCCACAACCCTTTTAATTTCCCCTTTTTTCACAGAAATCATAAATAAAATTAATAAATCCTTCTCCAAACTAACCTAAATAATTTTCCAATTCAATAAGCACAAAATAACACATAAATGTTTACCTCTATTTTTAAATTCAAAAATTCATTTAATTAATTAAAAAATAAAAATTACAGATCTTACATGAGAAGTCTTCGTCCCTCATCTTCCAATATCCAATTTGCCTCTTAAAGCTCTCAACTGTGATATACGCTTGTAAAGGGGCTGTTAGTGTTAGCAAACCGTGAAATTAAGCAATGACTTTGTGATCACATGATTGCACGAACTTACAATTCCTTGATAAACGAAAGTATTACTTGTAATTTAACCAATGTTAAACAGCTCCATATTTCTCCATCAAGTACTTTGAAGGCTTAGATCAATCATCCCGAACTATTTTTTTATTTTTTGGTAATTAACTAATTAATAATTTTATCAACCATATATGTCAAAAATACACCTCCCAACTAATTTTTCTTTTTCTTTTTCTTTTTCTTTTTTTTTTTTTGTGTATGTGTTTAGCAATATGTGAGAGCGTGGGATTGGAACTTCCGATATTTTGATCAAATATATATGTCTTAACTAATTGAACTATGTTCAGATTGACACACTTCCCCACTCTTAAATTATAGTATGTCCCACTACACTCTAAAATCATGTTTGTTTTTCCCAACCATTATTATGCTGTCTGCATCTAAAATGGGTTGGTCAAAAGAAGTCTTTACCTCTTCATGACCATTGTCTACTTCTTGTCTTTGGTAGTATTTTTCAAAATTTGAAAACGACTATCCTTCAATAAATGGAGCCACACTCACCTATAAACAAACATGGTTTGTGGACTTAGTGATTTGGAAGAATCTTTTCCTTTTAAAGCTGGCAATTAATTTGCATGCATCTATCCTTGTGTATGAATCAAAAAAAAAAAAAAGTGGTCCCCTTTGGACATATACAAGTCCAAAAAGCCAACAACCATTAGTATGAGATGAGCCATTTTCCCTTTAAAGACAAGCCAATCTTTGTATTTTCTACCATTCCCATCTCCATATAAGGCGTTCAAGAATGGACCATTGAACCAACTCATTCTTAATCCAATGATGTGGAAGTCCTTGTTTGTTATATTGGAATTACGGTCCTTCCCTCTCTTACAGTTGTCTCTAGATTTGTCCCAGCAAACATGGCTTTTTTCCCTCCTAACCACTTCTATTCCTTTTTAAATGGTGGCATTGTTTACTTGGTCAGAAATAGCTCTCGCGATAAAAACAAGGTTAAATTACAATTTCAGTTCCCACGCTTTAATGGTTATATTTATATAGTTCTTCAACTTTAAAAAACAAAACTTCAATTATGACTGTGACACACGAGTTGAGGATGGAACATCAATGAATAATGAACATCGCAACGGAATGAGAGAATTCTAAGACTACGTAAAGATGGTCAAAAAAGATTTAAAAGAATTGATAATTACAAGGTATTCATTCTTTTTATGTGAACCATGTATAAGAACTTCAAGATTAAGTGTGCATGATTAAAAGCAATATGTTGGGACCCTTAGGTTCCAATTTCCTAACAAACAAAAATATAGATTTTAAAAAAAGAAAATTGAAAGTAAAATAATAATATTGTAAATACTCTAAAATAATATTTTTTTTAAAGTTTGAAAACTAAAATAAACGCAGTTGAGAATTCACATACCAAAATAAAATTAATCTAAAAGTACATCTTTCAAAATTAGATTTAAAACTAAAAAAGTATAAATCTCATGAAAGAAATATGGTTTTCCTTCCTCGACCCTCTCTCTTGCTCTTCTTCTTCTTTATTTTGGGAGGCAGCTCATTTTATTTGGCAGGAAGTCACTGTCAGAACAGAAACAAATATAAATTTCATGCATTAAGGATTGTTTGAGTGGTAAAAGAAAATTTGAAAAGAATTTTGAAAAATATAAGAGCTAGCTAGTCTACTAAATAGTCTTAAGTATTAATTTTTAAAATTGTATGCTGGTGACGTAAATATTAAAGTTTTTATATAGGTTAAAAAATACTTTGTACATATGGTTTGGCATAATGATTTTGTCCTTCAATTTTAATTTATACTTTTAAATTTTTAACAATTTAGTCCCTGAAATTTAGACGGTATAAAATAATTTAGTAGATACTTTAAAATTTGCTATAATTCACCCACTATAGTGAAAAATGCTGTTAAGATTTGATAGGATTTCTTACCGTGCAAATTGATAAATTTATTAGGGACAAAAAATGTTTATAAATTGAAAAAGATTAAACTATTCCATAATAAAAATCAACATTTAATTTTGATAGAATCTATCACGATAGGGACTAAGTTGTAACAACTTTTAAATTATATGGACTAAACAGTAACATAGTAAAATTTAGGAATTAAATTGTTACCCATTTAAAAGTACCAAGACTAAATTGTTACAAATGGGTCTCTTTCATCACTTGAACTAAAACTAAAGTATATGAATCAAAAGTCTTTTTTTAACTTAAGAATTAATTAATATTCATAAGCTCATAAATTTTTTAAAAAATAAAAATAGTCCATTTTTAGAAACAAACTTTAAAAAATCAACCAAATATATTTTTGTGGAAGTTTTGTTGAAAATTTAGAAAATCTCTATTATATTAAAATGAGTAATTGCACATAATCATTTTTTACCTTTTTTACCCCTTCTTTGTTTTCTAAAATTTCAATCATACCTCTCCTCTTCATCTAAAATCCTTTCGCACACTATTTTTTTACCTTAAATTAAACCACACACTTAAACATTATAATTAAACATTAATTAATAATTAATAACTTTGAATTAATTGTTACTAGTTATTAATAGTTTAAAGGATCATTGGTTTTTTTCAAATAGACTTAGGGAAGAGAAATATTTTTTAGGTAGAGGATGAAGTTTTCTTCAGTGAAGATGAAGGTTTTTTTGGCCACTTAAAAAAATACAATAGATATTAGACTTTTTAAATTCTATGATAAAAAATTAAATGATCAATTATAGAAGAAATTATTGGGAAGCTAGCGATATGGTGTGTAACGTCCGGTTATTTGAATTGGTTATTAATGAGTGTTATTGTTAAGATTTATTAAGTGATGAAGAATTAATTGTATTAATTAGATGAATTTTTTGAGTTAAAATTAATGAGTTTTATGTATTGAAGATTAGGAAAAGATTATGCAATTTATTTGGGTTTTATTTTGAATAAAATAAGAGATAAATTAAGAGAGATTATCTTTTAGTAAAAGAAAAATAGTTAAAGATAATGGCTTTTTTAAAAAAAAATTTATACCAAATTGGAATAGGATTAAAATTTATAGAAAACCTTATAAATATGCATGTTATGAAACCATAACCACCAAGCCTTTTCTTTTGGAAAGAAATTTTTCCCTCCTCATTTTCCCTCTTCCCTTTCACGTCAATCTCCTCATTCATCATTCATCTCTCATGCATTCACTCTCTCTCTTCTCATCGACGACGGCACGTGGGTAGTAGCATTAGCACTTCCAAACAGTGAGCACGAAAAATTATTGAGGAACGTAGGTCAAGCTAGTAAGAATTAATTTAGGTTTATTTAGAAAGCCAAGGAAAGTGAATCCGCTCACGGAGAAGCCTTCGAGCTATGATAGATTAATTGTATGATAATTATCTTGTAAAAATATCTAACTATGTATATGTGTTGTATGTCAACATTGAGCATGTTTATATGATCTTATGTTCTTGTTGCCTATGGAAATACTAAATTGAATGTCTTGATATGTATAACTATGTTGACTATTAGAGGCATCGACTGATAAATACGTTGGGTGCCTTATATATTATAAGATTTCATGAATAGAACACACGTGTTCAATATGATTGTTAAGTTAATTGGGACCTATGCATGGACTGTTGAGTATTGCACGGACTAAATTGATAAGTGACAGCCTCCCCCGATTTAGAGGGTCGGTGTTGGGGGAGGGGGGCTGGCTACACTAATTGAGTGTCATCTATCATCAGATAGTAGTAAGGCCCCTTGAGAAGTCTCACACTAATTCTCCAGAAGTGGCACTTATAAGGGAGTGGATGTGCTGTCACTGAGAGGATTTTTAAATGACATGTCATAATGAATTGGCTAGCAACCTAGACTGAAAAAAAAAAATGAATTGGCTATTAGCCTGGACTGAATAATGGATTGGCTGCTAGCCTAGACTGAAAACGCTAATAGTACATCCCGCATGAGCATTTCATAATTGTGTGTGTTTGCATGTCCAACCATGGGATAAGTTGCTTACTAGGGATGTGTTTTATATACTCAACATTTTCTTTAAACTTTCTTTTTCAAGTAATGGCAAAAGTGTACTGGATGGTTGATAAGGATTGGTTGTAGAGAAGCTATGGTCAAGTTGCATAATTTTCAGCATCTTTAATTGTTTTATTTTCAGTATTCCAATTTATGCTAGATTATTTAATTAGTAATTTTGTAATATTTTGCATTTATGGGTTTTAGCATTATTAATAATTCTTTGAGGAATTTTCAGTAATATATTATTATTTTTTATTAAAATGGGATCCCAATAATTTATATTTAATTATTTTTCTATTACCTTGGCTACTTTAAAATCAAGAAAGTTTCTAAATGCTAAACTCGAGCCGTTTCATCTTTTTAAGCATAAATGATTGTGACGATCTTAAAAAATTGAGTTTTAGAAAGTCGGATCATTACATGGTGGCATCCTCATTGACTAATTTCTCCAACACTTTTGTTTTGTTGGTAAAAAAAGTACGATAAACATCTTGCATTTTCTATAAATAGTTTCATATATTTGTAAAGAAACTGTAACGAGCCGACTTAAAGTAACCTTAGGACCATTGCTACATACATGCTTTTAAAACTTATAAGAGGTTTTAAACAAAACTTGAATTGGGATCTCAAGAAAACACAGCAAAAACAAGAAGTAACTAACAAGTAAACATTTAATACGATTTGAATTTCAAATACATGAACCCTAAACCTAATGCATAAATAAAATAACTCATGACCATGGTGCATGGGACCTCATCATCCACCACAACCGTTATTGTCGTTACCAAAAAAAAAACTGTTTAAAAGAAAACGTTGATTATTTTTAATAAATACTCAATAAATGACCCAACCTATGTGGTCAGACCTACAGACACACACATTCATGCAAAATCATGGAATAAACTTTTGAGACCTACTATCATTGGTTGACAGTATATTGTTCTTCTCCTGTCAGACGCACAACAACCTTTATCCCAACATAGTGTCATCTCGCTTTAGGTACAAGTGTGGGCCCTCAGAATAATTGGTGTCATTCGACTGCATCTAATGCTAGATGATACTCATTCAGCACAGTCGGATCCCGCCCAACACTGACTCCTTAGGTGTGGGAGGCAGTTGTCATCATCTTATAAATCATGGTTCTATAGTTCATGCAAAGTCCCACATACATACGACATTAATTCTTAATAACATTCAATATGCATGTCATATCTCATCACTCAATATAAATATATCATGTTTCAGCAACCAATTCACAAGCATGCTAACACACAAAGAATGAAAAATCGTCGATATTCACCTAAATATCAACGATATATCAGATATCAAAGAGATTTGATATGGAAACGGAGGGTAAACATCGTTTTTACCCAAACATCGGTGATATATCAGAAAATTGGTGATATATCGCCGATTTTACTATACATAATCGATATATCGAAGAAATGTTTCAACTTTGGGTGCTCGCACAATGGCATCTCCATGTTCTACCAACCATCTTTCGTGCAAGTTTGAGGCTTACTGGGTGCAACATGTGGTTTTTATTTATTTTTCTTCATTTATTTCATTTTTATTTTTTGTTTTTACCATTTACCCACTATTTTCTTTTAATTATCATTTTATTCTTCATTATATTCTTTTTTTTTCTTTAAAAAAGAACTAAATATTTATAATTAAAGTTCTTACTTCACCCTACTAGTATAATTTTTCTTAATTCTTTAACTTATTTTTTATTGTCCAAGTAATCTATCTAATTCTCCAAATATTAACTTATTCTCCATTCTTTTTGTTTTCTTTTTCACCTTTAATTCTTTAATTTATCGTTAATTCTTTAATTTTTTATGTTTTAAATTATTATTGAATTAAACAATGAATTGTGATTAAATAATTAGTTATTTAATTAAGTTATTATAACATCTAATTAAATATTGGTTCTTTTTCATCTATTTTTAGTTTCTCAATCTAACTTTCAATGTTGTTTATGTTTTGTATTTATTATTTTATTCATATTTTCATATTTAATTGTTAGTTTTTTAATTATTGAAATAGACAATAAATTATGATTAAATGAAATGTCATTAATGTCTATATATTATTTAATTTATCTTTGAGCTTTAACCATGAATATTTAGTTTTTGAATTTAGTTATTTTAATTTATTAAGTATCATTTATTCTTCAAGTAACTTTAATTATTGAATTTTATTCATATGTGTAATTGGTATAATATATTAAAAATCTATAACTTTGTTTAAATTTCAAATGTATGCTAAATATTTATATGTTTTAAATGGATATAATATAATATAATTAACTTTATATTATTTTTAATTCAATTTAAATATTTCTATTACTAATTATATTAATTTATTATATATCTCTTGTAAAATATTATAAAGACATAACATAATAACGTCTCTTGAATTTTGTTATTTTATTTATTATTGAATTAATATAATAATATGTTTTTAAACTAAACAATTAGTTACTATTAAATTGAATATAGTTTCTTTTAATTTATTACTAAATTGAGTAT
>JAOANK020675227.1:0-11461 GCA_026257165.2 Telfairia occidentalis | reverse complement strand
CTGTTTTGGCTATTCACTTAAACTTGATCCACTTTTATGTTTCCACATATAGTTTAAGTATTCATATAATAGCCACGGGTTCTTAGTTTATTGGATTTATAGAGTTATATAGAAGTCAATAACAACTTTATCGAATAACACCAATAACAACTTTATTGACTATTGAACGTGTTTACAAGCCATTCGCGTTTTAGGACATACATACCCAACAATTAATTTCCCAACTACCCAAGCTTTGGCCTCCTTGTGATCATGATTCAAAATATCAAGTGAACATGAATGCACATTCACATACTTTGAAATCTTAAAATTGTCTAAACCCTCCTATCTGATTGCCCGCATTTTTCGCTTACAATTGTGGTCTATAGATGAAACATAAAATACCTCTTTCATGGACTTCTTTACTCTAAATTCAAAATTTCTTTTCATTGCCATGACACTTAATTTCATGGATAGTTCTTTCTTGCCAAAAAACAATTGTCCTACCTCCAGTTCGTCATTTGTAGAGCTTTCTTCCGACTAAATATTTTTTTAATGTATGTCTTTTGGCCTGCTGACTCAGATTCATAATTCACTTTACGTTTTCCTTTGCAATCTACTTTTGAAACATGATCAAAATTCTTAGCATCTTGAACATCATAGGATTCTCAATTATTTGTCTCATTTTTCTCATCACTCAAGTCAACTGAAATTGTATTATGATCTAATGCAAACATTGGTATCGGTACATTTGGACATAAGTCTCGAACTTCATTGCTCCCAGAAAAAGATTTGTAACCAAGTTCTAAATTTTTATTATTTTGACACTATAAATCTCTACTCTTAGGTTCAAATGAGATGTACAAGGGGACTTCAGACATATCATCACCCATAAGATAAAAATTCAAATCACAGTCATTGCTTATCTCAAATGAATGAGTTTGGTTTTTAGCTTTTATCTCATATATGCACTTGATTCTCATATCAAACTCTTTAGAGTTAACTTTTGTAAGGGCATATAGTTCATCCAATAAATCTTTGTACGTTAATTCTTTATGTACAACAATACCTTTCAATAAGTCTCCTTCATACTCTATTTGTCTATGTCCCATACTCCACCATAACGAAAGAAAAAACGAACTTGAGTCATTCTTCAAATCTCGCAAAATCTTTAATTCGTACAAAAAGAATGCAAAATAGATCAAAAGAAAAGGAAAATAACTTCTCACAACTACTTATAAAGCCATTTTAAAATAAAATAAATTTATATATATATATATATAAGTCAAGTGACCATAGTAAATCCCATTTTTTTCTCACAACTACTTCCAAAGGCAAAAAAAGCTATCATTCATATAAAATACGACTCTAAAGTCATATAAAAGCAAAAACATGTTCCAAATTACTTCAAATAAAGTAAAATATATCAAAACAACAAAAAAAGAGTGAAGTGACCATTTTAAATTCTATTTTTTTTTCCTCACAACTTCTCGCAACTACCTGTAAAACTAAAAATAAGCTATTACTTGTATAAAGTACAACTCCAAAGTCATATAATAGTAAAAACATGTTCCAAATAGCTTCAAATAAAGTAAAATATATCAAAAAACAAAAAAAAAAAAAAGGAGAAAGTGACCATTTTAAATTCTGCTTTTTTTCTCGCAACTGCTCACAACTACTTGCAAACCAAAAAATAAGCTATCACTTGTATAAAATACAACTCCAAAGTCATATAATAGCAAACACATGTTCCAAATAACTTCTAATAAAGTAAAATAAATCAAAACAACATAAAAAAAAATATATAAATCAAGTGACCATTTTACATTTTTTTTTCTTGCAACTTCCCGCAACTTCTTACAAAACCAAAATCCCATGAATGTAACAACACCAAAAGTATTCAATAGTAAAAACACGTTCCGAATTAATTCAAATAAAGTAAAAGAGAAAAAAATGTAAGTTAAATGACTATTTATTTTTTTTTTCTCGCAACTTCTTACAACTTTTTGCTTTCACTTGTAAAACTAAAATCAAACTACCAACAAAAAAATCAACTCATCAACAAAAACCAAACATTTAAAGACTTTAAGTAAAGTAAAAGAGATTAAAAAAAACCTAACTATGTAAAATCAGTGAAGAAGAAGAAGAAAGATAGAAGCTTACCGAAGAATAAGAAGGAGACAAAGGTAAATCGTTGGAACTCACCAGAAAAAGATGGCCAAACTCGTCGGGGTCACCAAGAGGAGAGAGGTAGAGAGAAGGAGAAAACCCAAGGAGCAAAAAAAGAGAGGTAAGTGTGTGTATTGGAAGAAGAAGGAAGAAACAAGTTTTTTTTTTTTCATTTTGGGAAGAAGAAGGAAGAAGTGTAACATAAGGGTAGTAGTGTCTTTTCACTATTAAAAAAGTCTTAGAAATCTATTAAAATAAAAGGAGTCCCCAAAGTCTTTAACCCCTCAATTTTTGTCTTCTTTTTCTCAATTTTCCACTGGTTAAAGGCATCTCTCTTTGACCAAGTGGTCATGAGTTCGAATTTTCCCACCTCCAGATTTTTTTGCACTAATATACATATATATATATATATATATATATTTCATCTAATATTTTCACACAGAACTTAGGTTGAACGTTAACTTATTTTCACTCTATTCTCAAAAAAAAAAAAAAAAAAGCTTAATAGTTTCTTTTTGTTAAGTAAAATAAAGTAGGTCTAAATACTATTTTAGTTTGTACATACTTTTAGCTTTGGTTCATTTTGGTGCCTATCTTTAAAATGGTACCCAGTTATCAAGAACTTATAATAAAGCATATGAGTTTTTATATAGAATATCAATAAATAGTTGTCAATGGTCTGATGTAAGGAATAATTCTAGAAGGAGAAATCATGGAGGTATAAAAGTAGATGCTCTAATGTCTATTAAAGAAGACATAGCTTCTTTAACAAACATGATTAAGACCCTTTCTTTAGGAGGTGTACACCACAAACTGCCACTGTAAATAAAGTAACATAAGAATCTTGTGTTTATTGTGGAGAAGGACATACATTTGAGTTTTGCCTCAACAATTTGTTACATTGGTAAAAACAACCCTCATTCTAACACCTATAATCTTGGGTAGAGAAATCATCCTAACATCATCTGAGGTTAAGGAAGAATCCTAAAGAACTTCAAGCACAACATAAGGGGAATTATCAGAGTTGGGCAATAAAATGAGCAATTTATGCCCTAGCAAAATAGGGAAATGCTTCAGCAAGTTCTTGGAACTTCTTTGGAAAGCCTAATGAAACCGTACAAGGCAAAACAACCATGCTATAATATGGAGCCAACAAGCTTTTTTGAAAAATCTAGAAATGCAAATAGAACCATTGACAAATAAGTTGAAGACTCAACCTCAAAGACAACTTCCTTCAGATACTGAAAATCCTAGAAGAAAAAGAAAAGAGTCAACAAATGAGTTCAAATCAGAACCTTGTTAACCAACTAAAGGATAAGAATAGCGAGCTACAAGTTAAGGAATAGTGGGGGAGAGAGAAGATAAAGGAAGTCCCACAAAGCCTATAGAACCCCTAAAAATCTACCCTTGTTATTCCCTTTAAACAGCCACCACCTCCTTTTCCACAACAGTTCAAACAAAAAAAATTAAAAGGTATAGGTTAAGAAATTTTTGGAAGTATTGAAGCAACTTCACATAAATATACCCTTGGTAGAGACTTTGAAACAAATGTCCAATTATGTGAAGTTCCTCAAGTATATTTTGACCAAGAAAAAGAGACTAGAAGAATATGAGATAGTTGCTCTAAAAGAGAAGTGTAGTGCTATTAATTTTGAAAAATAGGTTCCCTCAGGAAGTTAAAGATCCTTGATCATTTACTATTGTTGTCTCTATTGGAAGAAAAGAGTTGGAGCCAATATTAACCTAATGTCATTATCCATTTACAAGAAGTTTGAAGTGGGAGAGGCTAGACCTACCATGGTAGAAGTTCAGTTAGTTGATAAGTCAACCACATATCATGAAGGTAAAATTAAAGATATTCTAGTACAGGTAGCATCCCTTAAGAATTTAGAGATGTAGATGGGGCAGCTAGCTATTGAATTGAAAAACAGACCCTAGGAAAAGTTACCTTATGACACAGAAAATCCAAAGAGGGAGGGTAAGCAATGGGTACAGGCTATTGAGTTGAGAAGTGAGAGGTGAGTATGTGAAAATCAACTTGAGACAAAAAAAAGGAAAGTTGTGGAAAGTAGTACAAAGAAGAATGTTAGCTGAAAAAGAGAATGTTAGAGAAGAAGAAGAGATGCCTAGCAAGAGAATAGCTACAGAGGTTGGTATGAGCAGCAAAGCTAAGGAAATCCAAACTTTTAAGCCACCCACTCCTCCCTTCCCTCAAAAGTTGAAAAAATAAGAGCAAGAAACACCAATTCAAAACGTTCCTTAATGTCCTGAAACAACTTCATATCAATATCTCCTTAGTAGAAGCCCTTGAACAGATGCTCTCATATGTAAAATTTTTAAAGGACATATTGACAAAGAATAGAAGCTAGAGGAATATGAAATAGTAGCATCGACTGAGGAGTGCAACACCATTTTGAAAAATAGAATCCCCTAAAGAATCCTGGAATTTTTACCATCTCTATGCCTATAGAAGAAAAGGAATTAGGAAGAGCCCTATGTGACTTGGGACCAAGC
This sequence comes from Telfairia occidentalis, assembly GCA_026257165.2. Taxonomy (NCBI): domain Eukaryota; kingdom Viridiplantae; phylum Streptophyta; class Magnoliopsida; order Cucurbitales; family Cucurbitaceae; genus Telfairia; species Telfairia occidentalis. The sequence goes on along the minus strand of JAOANK020675227.1, from coordinate 6,799 downwards.
ATCAACTTGTGCCCTTGTCCAATAACAAGACATTAGAAATAGGTGAAGTTAGACCAACCACTATAACTCTATAGCTTCCTTATAGATCAATCACCTATCCTGAGCGAAAGATATAGGATACCTTAGTCCAAGTGATTAAATTTATTTTTTCAACTAATTTATCATACTGGATTATGAGGCAGATAAAAATGTTCCTACTATCCTTGGGCGCCCTTTCTTAGCTACAAGAAGAGCATTAATTGATGTGCAAAAATGAGAACTCACAATGAGAGTTCATAATCAGCAAGTTACTTTTAGTTATTTTAATGCAGTGACATGTTCTACTGACTTAGAGGAATGCTCAACTTTCCATGTGGATGATGAGTTGGTTCAAGATGTATGTGAACAAGAAAGTAGTGATCAACATGACAATAAATTTGGGGAATTTGGAACAAAAAGGGTAAGAATTAGAATGCAGTGATGCTACAGTAGAAGGCAAGGTTTGTGAATTAACTAATGGTAGGAGATTTGGACATTTAAAGTAGTTTGACAGAAAATCCAAACCCTTTGAAATCCTCACTTCTTGAAGCTCCAGAGCTAGAAATGAAGTCACTATCTGAACACCTAAAGTATGCCTACTTAGGTGAATATGAGACCCTTCCTATTATGATCTCAGCTGACTTAACTAAAGAACATGAAGGAGCATTGTTGTCTCTCATGAAATAGCATAATAGAGCCATATATGGACAATAGTTGATATCACTGTGATATCAGAGGGATCAATCCATCATATTGCCTGCACAAAATTAACCTGGAAGAGGGAAAATTCAAGTTTATTGAGGAGCAAAGAAGATTGAACCCAGTAATGAAGAAAGTAGTGAAAAAAGAGATTATCAAATGGCTTGATGCTAGTATCATCTACCTCATAGCAGGCAGTAGTTGGGTAAGTCCAGTGCAATGTCTGCCCAAGAAAGGTGGAATCACAATAGTGTCCAATGAAAACAATGAGCTAATCCCCACTAGAACAGTGACTGGTTGGAGGGTATGCATGAACTATAGAAGAGTGAACAAGGCAATTAAAAAGGACCATTTTCCTCTAATATTCATAGATTAAATGTTGGATGGATTAGTAGGGTAGAATTTTTATTGTTTCTTGGATGGTTACTCTGAGTACAACCAAATAACCCTAGCTCCAGTCGACCAAGAGAAAATAACTTTCACATGCCCCTGTGCCACATATCCTTTAACAAGAATGATATCTTTCTTATGTAATGGCCCAGCTACATTCCAGAGATGTATGATGACAATCTTTTCAGATTTTGTGGAATCAATGGTAGAGGTATTCATGGATGACTTCTCTGTCTTTAGGGAGAACTTCACTGCCTACATGGACAATTTGGAAAACATTTTTCAAAGATTTGATGAAACAAACCTGGTGCTTAATTGGAAAAAAAATGTCATTTTATGGTATGTGAAGGCATAGTCGTAGGACATAAAGTCTCCAAATAAGAGTTGCTAGTGGATAGGGCTAAAGTTGAAATAATTGAAAAAATGGAACCTCCCACTTTAGTAAAAGGGGTCAGAAGTTTTCAGGTACATGTTATCTTCTATAGAATATTTATAAAAGATTTCTCGAAGATTGCAAAACCGTTGGGTAGTCTGTTTAAAATCAACCGGCCCTTTATTTTTGGAAAGATTTGTGAGAAAGCTTTTAGAACCCTACAAAAAGCTTTAATTTCAGCTCCAATAATCTGAACGCCTAATTTGCAACTTCTTTTTGAGCTAATGTGTGATTCCAATGACTTTGTAGTAGGAGCTATGCTTGGGTGAAGCATACAGTAGAACTTTGAGTGAATCCCAACTGAACTATACCACTAGTGAGAAGGAGTTATTAGTAGTAGTTTTTTCCTTTGAGAAGTTCAGGGCCTATTTTATTGGGATAGGGGTAATAGTGCATACAGACCATGTTGCACTAAAGTACCTCCTAATAAAGAAAAATGCGAAGCCATGGTTGTTCAGATGGATTTTGTTGCTTTAGGAGTATGATGTTGAGATAATGGATAAAAAAGGGTCTAAAAATGTCATTGTTTACCATTTATCAAGTTTGGAGAGACGTGGAAAGAAAATTGAATTAAGAACCAGTTTCCCAGATGAGCAGCTTTTTACTGTAGCAATATCCTGTGCCAGTGTCAGTCCATGGTATGCAAACTTGAAAAACTACTTAGCTTGTGAAATGAAACCACGTGAGCTAGCTTTAATGACATGGAAAAAGTTCAATGTGATGCAAAATTTCAATATTGGGACAAACCCTTTCTATATGAGCAATGCACATATGGGATATTCAGAAGGTATGTGCGAGAGAATGAACTTCAATCAAGTTTAGATCATTGCCATATGTTTCCATATGGTGAACATTTTGGAGGGCAAAAAACTGCTGCCAAAGTCTTTCAATGTGGTTATTACTAGCCCACCATCTTCAGTAAAACATGTGACAAATTTTAAAGAGTAAGTAACATTGGAAGAAAGGATGAGATACTTATAAAGTTCATGTTGGAGATTGAGATCTTTGATGTGTGGGGAATTGATTTTATGAGACCATTTTGACCTTCATTTCGCAATAATTACATCCTTTTAGCATATGATTATGTGTCCAAGGGGGTTGAAGCTTTAGCTTGTGCCCACAATGATACCAACACTGTTCTGCATTTCCTTTATAAGAACATTTTACCAAGTTTGGAACACCAAGGGGGTTGATCAATGATGAAAGGGTCCCACTTCATTGACAAGCTACCATCTAAATTTTTAGTGAACTACAACGTCAAGCACAGCGTCTCAACTTCTAATCACCCTCAGACAAGTAAAAAGAATTTTGGAGAGAGCTGTAAACTCTAATAGAAAGGATTGGACAGTTAAGTTGGATCATTCCTTGTGAGCTTACAAGATAGCATACAAAAGACCTTTAGGCATGTCACTTTATAGGATTGTTCTGGTAAGGATTGTAACTTACCCTTGGAGTTAGAGCACAAAGCTTTATGGGCCCTTATAGAGCTGGATTTTGATATTTAGGTTCGAGGGGAGTTGAGAAAGCTACAAATGAATGAGTTGGATGAATTTAGGCACTTATTCTATGAGAATGCAAAGTTGTACAAAGAAAAAAACCAAACATTGGCATGGCAAGAGAATAATCTCAAAAACTTTTGAAACAGGTCAGAGAGTCTTACTATTAAACTCATGGCTCATGTTATTCCCTAGAAAGCTCAAGTCTAAATGGTCTCAACCATGCACAATTTTGGAAACTTTTCCCCCATGAAGCTGTGCTAGTGAAGCATGAGAATGATGGCAGGAATTTCAAGGTCAATAGACAGATGTAGACTAGGGCTTTATTATTTGTCCTGATCCATCTGTCATGTGCATCCCAAACAGTGCGGTTTGATGTTGAGCTGGGAACTGGAGGACATTCCTCCGTTAAAACTAACCGTAGATCATCTATTACTAGTATTGTATTTAAGTTTGATTTCCAACTTGCGTATTTGTTTTCGTTAAGTTTTACATAAGCGAGTAATTGAACTATTGAGCTAGACATTGCTGAAAAATAAACAACTTCTATTAATGAAAAGTTTCTAACCCATTTTTAATCCAATTAGTTTTAGCAAAAATAATAATGTACCCATCATTATTCATTTGCAACATTACTTTAGTGAGTTTAGGATTACTGCTATCGAGGGGCAGTCAATTACTCATTCATTGAATCAAGACATTCTTGACTAAATACTAATACCAGAATAACTCTTATTCTTATAGTATTTAGTTACCGCTACTTTGGTCAAGAAGTTACTAACACTTAGTAATTCTTGTAAGTGTGACCCTCCATTTTTAGATCCCATAGATCGAAATCAACAAGCTGCCGAGGGACAGACAATGCTGAAAAATATACAACTTCTATTAATGAAAAGTTTCTAACCCATTTTTAATCCAATTAGTTTTAGCAAAAATAATAATCTACCCATTATTATTCATTTGCAACAATACTTTAGTGAGTTTAAACTAACTGCTTCCAAGGGGCAGTCAATTACTCCTTCACTGAATCAAGACATTCTTGACTAAATACTAATACCAGAATAACTCTTATTCCTATAGTATTTAGTTATCGCTACTTTGGTCAAGAAGTTACTAACACTTAGCAATTCTTGTAAGTGCAACCCTTCATTTTTAGATCCTAGAGATTGGAATCAACAAGCTATTGAGGGGTAGACAATACTGAAAACGGACCTAAGAGGCTCTATCCATTTCTAGAGTTTGAGTTGTTCTGATTATCATGTTACAACCCTCCAAATGGATTGTGGCTCCAGGACAGACTAGCAGGCGAAACATGGAAATCTCACGATGCAACCTAATGGAGGAGACCATAGGATGTGTTGACACACTCTCTTCACCCACTTACTATGCACTATTTCCCTTATTCACCTTGTTATTCATTCATGCAAACACTTTTCGAATGAAGTAATCGCGGTAAAAGCGACACGAAGCCAAGCATGAATCTCACAGTGTGAACTCTTAGGGACATGCGAGCTAGAAAATAATACATCATATGTACTATTTTTCTCCCACTAAAGTGTTCTTAACGGTTTGGGTATAATTTTCTTAGGTATATTTCGGCTAAAAAAACACAATCTAAGTCTAGGTAATTTGTCCAAGTATAACTCTTATACTGGATTTTGACCTACGATGTCTAAGTGATAAACTCTTTTATAACCTTACACGGCTCACGCATACTCATAAAACCAAATTAACATAACTCAGACGCCGGCTCGATCTCTAGGTAGTAGGTGTTCCGTAAACCATCAACTTAAGTACCTCCAACCTTACAAAGGATCTCTCTGCGTGAGTTTTGTAAACAAAGTTTTACAAGATATCGACCTATTTTAACTATTAAAACAAGTTGAGTTGCACCGGTTTATCCTAAGTGAGCATGCAATTATCTTTGTTTATCTTTGTTATAAATTTTAAAATTCTAATTTATTTTATAACAATTATAAAATAAATGATTCAAAAAATTTTAACATACATATACATTTCATCAATTAATATACTAATTATATTAATTCTCATGAAAATAAATTAATCATACATACTATATATTATAACACTTATAATATACTTGAATGCATGAAACATGTTTATCCTACGGTGGGGTTTTAAATCTACATGGCATACTTTATGCACAAACAAATTTTATTTAATTAAACATACATTCACAATGCATAATTAATTAAAACACACTAACATTGGACAAATTTTGGCATTTCAAGCAAGCAAACAACTAAATTATTACAATAAAAATTCAAAAAACAGCTTGAACTGCTCTCGAACACTTCGAAATGCTTGAAAAACAATCAAACCGAACTCCAAGGCTTGGAAAAAAGGTTGAACCGGTCCAAAATTGCTGAACCGGTCTAAGCTGGACTAGTTGTCTTCTTCCTCATGCAAATTTGGAAAAAAAAAACAGCTAACACCACCTTTGCTTTTGACAGCTTGAGGTCTTCACCATTTTTCTTCAATTACAACCTAGATTCAACTCTATTGACTCTAGATAAACTAAAGACCCTTCTCAACACATTAAAGCCCATAAACAACCGAGCAATTACAACAAATTTCAGTGAATTGAAGGGAAAAAAATGCTGAAACTGAAAATGTTCATTTTAGCAACTATTCTCATTTAATTCATGAATTAAGCCACCCACCAAAGCAAATTGAGTACAATTAATTAGCTCTGATACCAATTGAAGGATGTATGAACAAGCAGCCAAAAAGACTTGGATCGATTTGCACTCTAATTGCTTCAATTTTAAGGATCCAACGTGCATAAAAAGGGAAAAACAGTGTTTTAAAAATACAGACTTTGTAGTTCGAATCCCTCCAAATTTCTTGTCGATTCTTATCACAAACGGTTTGTGGACCATAGCTAAAGTCTTCTCTACTAAACTTTGGCCATAGAACGGATTGTGGGATCCGAATTTGTGGTGAATTTGAGGGAATTTCAAGTTTTGGAGAATTTTCTTGTACTTGGTGTTCTAAGTCAAATTGACCATCAAATTTAACCAATTTTCCAACCCCTTTAATCTCAACAAATGGTCTATATACACAAGATATAAAAAATCGTCCAATTTCACCGAAATATCGGCAAAATATCGGATATCGACGGGTATCGATATGGATAGAGGGGGTAATTTCGTTTTTACCAAGATATCATCAATATATCGAATATCGGCGATATATCGCCGATATTCGATATATTACCGATATTTTGGTACTTTAGTTATAAATGCAGTTTGACACCGTGGAAGATTGGACCCTTATTGACTGTGCCCTAAAGCTATCCTCTTGGGAGAACCTGAGTTCAAATCTTCTCGAGTACAATTTTGTTTTTTTTTTGTTTTCTAATTAAAAAAAAAGTTTTTCTTCCTTTTATTTTTTGGTTTTACCATTTATCCATCATTTTCTTTCATGTTTTTTACATTTTAGACTTTAAAAATTAAAACACATGATTGATTTGATGTATCACTTCACAACTTACATTTCTATTAAATTTCAAATTTCAAAAATATTATTAAAAAATTGTTATCTCTACTTAAAACTTCTATAAATTCTACCATTTTTTTAAACTTTACCACACTACCACAACACTTTCATTTTTAACTTTCAACTCTCTTATATTTTTTCTCAACTCTTAAGTCTCTTTCTAACTCTTTCTAACTCTTTCTTTCTCCTTTTACTATTTATCTTTCATGTTTTTACTCTTAAGTTTTTTTATATTTTTTTT
>JAOANK020674797.1:0-11464 GCA_026257165.2 Telfairia occidentalis | reverse complement strand
TCATAGGTTAAAGAGAAATATGCATTTAATGTGATTAATGTGCATAATATATAGTTAATTGATTATTAGGTAATTAATTAATTATATATATCATGATTAATTAATTAAAAATAACTCCCGACTAATGGGGAGTTAATGGTATGCACGTGGGAGGGACTTAAGAAAATTTCTCTCACTCTCTCTGATGATTTTCACGATATAAACCCCTATGTTAAGAACACAGGGGTTGCTGAAAAAGGAATTCGTTTTTGCTCCCTCTCACATACAGTAATAGAGATCCCACAATCTCGATTGTTCCTGTTCTCTAGAGAATAGCAAGTTCACCATGTAGTAGTATTTGGGTTTTGCCTATATTGCTACTGTACGTGTATTGAAGAAAAATTTCTACAAAGGTAAGCCTTCTTCTTCCCTTCTCTTTATTTAGTTTTTATGCATATTTACTATACCTAATTGAAAATTGAAAAATGCTTCTGCTGAGAATTCGATTCCTTCACTCAGTGGCCAAGCCTCTGAACACTCCCTCACAGGCCATCTGAATGAATCTTTGTTTAAGCTCAAAACTGCATGCTGTAATTGGTGTTTGTGTGATTCCTGGTTGAGCCTTGGGAATGATAGTCTTAAAATAGTCACAAATTGCCCTTTGTTCTGCATGTTGCTCCTCTACGACCACTGGCTTACTCTTGCTTTTCCTAAGATTCCTTCTCGAAGTTCTTTCAATTTCACAATCAAAGGGAACTAACTTAGCCTCACAATTTCTACGCATGCACCAAAATAATAACGATAAAAATTATGGTGAATAGAAAATAAAATAAAAAAAGACTTAAAAAAAATACACTCTAGATCAAGATTGTACTAATTTTTTTAAAATAAGAAAACTAATTTACCAATTCCCCAGCAATGGCGCCAAAAACTTGATCGCTATCCACTACGATACCGCAACTGTATTGGTCAAATTGTAATATAAAACAGCCCTAAGGTCGAGTATCGTCCTCTCAGAATCAGGTTAGAAATTTACTCTGTTTCCAATTAATTATTCCAATTTTAACTAGAGAATTGTTGGTGAGATTTAGTAATTGATATTAAAGGTAAAATTACTAAAGAGTGCACACTTAGGGAGGAAAATTTCAAGATCAGGGAATCCTAGGGTGTTGGGTTCTTTTATAGCTAATTTGACTTATTTACCATTTTTAGGTCTCTTTTAGATGCTAAAATCCTAGGCTTAGAATTTCCAAAAAACTATGGCTTTCTTTCTCAAGAACACCTAACCTCACATTCAATTGGCCATTCAATTTCATGCAATTGTTAAGAAATTATGGCAATTGGATTGATTCTATAATTTACCTGAATTTAAACCTATCACTTTCATGCATAAGTTCAAAAGCCTAGCATTCGAGATCTAACTATTGATATACTCTTTCATGATATCTCAATAATAAAAAGAATTTATTCTACATTCCTATGCTAGAATAACAATGAGTTAAACAAATACTAAGAGGATTTAGCAAACAAAATTCATAAAAATTAATCAATGCATCAAATTAAACTAAAAAGTCCAGTACCCTAAGTTTACAGAATTTTTAGCCATACATTGCGTCTAAAATTCTCAATTCAGTTTTCAATTAGAAGCAAAAGCAAAGAAAAAGAAGAAGAAAAAAAACTCTCGGATCACCCCGACGTCGTCTCCTCGGTCAAACCGCTCCTCGTGCTCTCAGTTTTCACCCACGAACAATTGGAATAGCTTCTTCTTGCTCAACAACATGAAAATCAGTCTCTCCCTCCGTCTCTCAGAATTTTTCCCTCCAAAAACGACTCACCCAAAACCTAGAACATAAGTTTATTTTTATAGATATCGCTGCAGCGTTGAGACGCTGTGCTCAACATTTACCAAAATGCCATCATGTTTTTCAAAGAGGGAAAAATAATTGAAGTAGTGTTGGACGCTATAGCATAGCGTTGAGACGCTATATAGAAATTTAGATTATGTTTGCGGCGTTTTGTAGTAACGTTGAGACACTACTTCTCCAGCGTCTCAACGTTGTTGCAGTTTGCCTTCTTGCCACTGTTTGGCCTTCTCAACGCTCTCCGCTAATGTTGAGACGCTAGCTCTCGAGTTGCTCCTTGATTTTCAACATTGATTTGGCCCTTTTTTTGGGATTGTTTGGCTCTTTTTTCTCCACGAACAACTTCAAATTCATCTTTTACCTTTGAGTGCTCGGTTCCTACAAAATTTTACAAATAAAAGTATCAAAATACACTTATAAAATATAAAACTACTAAATTATAAGTCCGAAAATAGCACTTTTTGAGTGCTATCAACCTAATTTTGGGAAAAAAAACATAAAAAAAGCTTCTGAAAATTAGAAAACTAATATGGGCAGAAACGATTGGCTATCACGACTAGATAGGGAAAACAAAGTGCATAAAAGTAGGCTCTAAGACCAATTGTTATTTTTGTTTAACCCAAGAATAAAGCAGTACGCCATTCTTTAATAAAAACAGAGCATTGAGTACTATGCAAAAAATTCCCAGCAATGACTTTTACCTAAGAAACTCAAAACTAATCAACTAAAGAGTCAAGAAAGATGAGAATCATCACCAAAATTTATAGTAGTTCAGTCCTAAGACCTACTCTACTTGTAAAAGAGATAAATCACTCTTACATAGTATATTTATTAAGAGATCTATGAAAAGATCCAACACAGAAATATACATAGAGAGCTAATCACAAATATTCAAATTTTGGGTGCTCACAACTTTTAAATAAGATTAGCTTCTTCAAGAACAAGATATATTTAGATCCAAACCGAGAGAGATAGGCAAGAAAGGAGAAAAACGCTCAAGGGCCAAGGTAGAACAATACAACTTTATCCTTAGACTCGAAGATTGAATGCCCAAAAGGAGATCAAAAAATCGTCACAAGAATACCCAAGCTCACATAGATTCAGTAGGGCAGCGATGTCTTTTCTCCTCCACGAGGGAAACGAATGGCACCAGCGGTTGTGAGGTTGTCTTCTTTCTTTGTTGTGTGGCGAAGTTTCCTCCCCCTTTTGTCTTAAACAATCAGCTCTCTCTTTTGGAAAGGGAAGTAAAAACTAAACTTAGGGAATCACACAACTTCACAAGTACTTTTCTCTATTTTCCTCAATAAAAAATCTCTTCAAACACTCTTACAAAGATCTTCTTGAGTTCGTGAAGCCAAATCATCAATAGAGTTGCTTGTGGGAAGTTCATTAAGTGGAGAGACAACCAGATGGAGAGAGAAAAAGATTGGACTCCGAAGAGTTGAAGGTCCCAAGAGGGTAGAGCCACAATTCTTGACAAAAGCGCCATGGCGCTGCGCACGCACAAGTACGGCAAACAAAGACTTTCAGAGAACCATAGAACTACCGAGATGTTTTTATAGCGTCGAGAAACTTTTTTACAGCATGTCGACGCTGACTCAATTTTTCAAAAAGTGTGCCCTAGTCGCAAGCCTTAGCATATTCTATTAACTTCTGCTAATTATGTTGTAGCATTTGTATGTTGCAGAAGTAAAAAAAGATAAATGTTGTAGCATTTGTGAGCTGAAGTAGTGAAGGTCGATGAGCCGGCAACTCATTAATTGAGTTGGCATTGACCACGTGACTTGTAAGGCGGACTCCAAGGAACAACTACCATGTGAAAATAGTCGCCATTTCAACATGATTTCATTGCCACTTGGAAGAGGGAGCTTGGCCAACAAGAAAAGGATGGAGTAGCCACCAAATACGAAAAAGCAAAAAGAATTCGGACAAGTTTTATTCTCTTGGGAAAAAGGGAAAGGAAACAAGGGAGAAAGAGAAGTGCAAACGTCGAGGAGCCATTTCTAGAAAGACTTAGCTCTAATACTCTCTCTCCTCTCCCCATCCACTCATCTTCTTTCTGTCTTTATTGTTGTCTGTAGCTTAAGCTTAATTATTGTTTCAAGTTTGTTTAATTGTTATCTGGCTTTCCAAATGATTTTAGTTTATATTTCAGATGTATCCTATATTTCCCCCTTAAGCATGAACTAACTAGCTTAAGGTGAGGGTTAGGGCCATGTGTTTCCAGATGTTGTGAGGATTTTTGCAGCTTCTTTTGTTAATGTTTAATGTTTCTATGAAGTTTAATTCCATCTCAGTCTTTACACTTTGTTTGCTAGTTTAATCTTGGGAAAGAAAAGAACTAGCTAGTCTACTAACAAATATATTAGCATGATTTATTTTTTTAATATGTAAGAGAGTTAGGCGTCTTCCTAATGCACACATTGAGTACTGATCAATGAATGTACTAGAGGAAAGAGGACTAGAATCTAGTTGTTGAACTTCGGAAGAAGTCTAAGCGATGCTCCGTGGTATTCATGTAACAAAAAAAAAAAAAACAGTTGTAGCATTTCTGTACCATTTTTTTTTCTTGCATAAACACTCTTAATCTGAGCATGTTTATTATCATCAAGAGTTACCAACCTGCATTTCGAGCATTTTACACTTATATCTTGCCTTATTATTCATTTTTTGTCTTTTAAGAAAATAATTTAGTTTGGTTAACTAATTTGCCTAATTGGCAGCTTAAACGCAAAATTTGTATAATTATCTCTCTGGGATCGACCTTGTTAGGCTACAATTTTCAAGTGTGTGCTTGCACTCTATGGTGTAGACATAAGCAAAATAAGACTTTATAGCACCTACCAATAAGTTTTTGGCGCTGCTGTCGGTGATAAGTACAACAAAAATAGTTTTAAAGCCAATTTAAGGTGACTTTAGAGGTTCAAATCACTGATTTAGTTTGTTATTGTTTGCAAGTATTGTAAAGTTGTATGAACGATTATCCGAATTTAGAATTTCTCTTAGAATTCAACCTTGAAATTGAAAGGACTCTCAGAAGAAGGTTAAGAGAATAAAGGGAAAGCAAAACAAAGAAGAAATAGAAGAAATGGTTGATTTGCCAAATCAACCAGTTGGAATGCAGGAACCTAGTTAGCAGCAATAGCCTGCACTAGTGAATCAAGCTTTTAACCTAGAGAACATTTTTCAATTAATTGATGATAGGGATAGAGCCATAAGGGAGTATGCTTCTCCAAGATATAATGAGATGAAACTTTTGATTGTTAAATCTGGGATAGAGGCACAACATTTTGAATTGAAGCCTGTGATGTTTCAAATGCTGCAAACAAAGGGTCAATTCCATAGACTGTCAGTAGAAGATTGTCATCAACACCTCAAATCCTTCTTTGAGGTGTGGGATTCATTTGTGATACTAGGAGTATCAAAGAAAGCTTTAAGATTAACTTTATTCCCATAGTTCTTGGCTGGAGATGATCTTGTTTGGTTGGGAACCTTGACACTAGAATCAATCAGTGATGGGAGTGAGCTAGCCAAGCAATTTTTGCTAAAATATTTTCCCCCACAAAAATTGTGAAACTTAAGGGAGATCTTATCACCTCTCGTCAGGGTAGTGAAAAATCTTTTAGTGAAGCCTGGGAGAGATTTAAGGGATTAATAAGAAAATGCCCTCACCATGGACTACCTCATTGTCTTCAAATGGAAGCATTTTATCATGGCTTGACCAAAGCTTCTAAATTAGTGGTAGATGCCTCAGCCAATGGAGCACTCAAAAAATATTATAATGAGGCAATACAGATCTTAGACACAATTTCAATGAACCACAGTTGTTGGTCAGAGCCCAGAGCAGAAGGAGTAACAGCTAAAAGAACGAGAAGAAATTTAGAAGTAGATGCTCTAACTTCCTTGACTACCCAAATTGCCTCAATGGTTAATGTATTAAAGAACTTATTTATGACAACTGCTAGTACGTATATGACCACTACTACAGTGAATCATCTGAATGTTATATTTTGTGGAAATTGTGGAGATAATCACTTGATGGATTATTGTTCCTTTAATCCAAGCTCAGTTTATAATATAAGGAATCAAAACTCTTAGAGAAACAATGATCTCTACACACAGACCTACAATCCTAGATGAAGGCAGCATCCCAACTTTCAAGGGGGTGGCCAAGGAAATAGCAACCAAAATGCTCAAGGGCAGTAAAAGATCAATTAAAATCTTGGCTATACTCCTTGAACTCAGAACACCCCCACTCATCCACCTTGATTTCAACCTTACCCATAACAAAGACATCAGCAACCTACGTCTAATCGAATCATACCTCGTACTTCCTTAGAAAGTCTGATGAAAGAGTATATGGCTAAGAATGAAGCTATTATCCAAAGTCAACAAGCTTTCCCTAAAAAATGTAGAGGTGCAGATGGGGCAGCTAGTTGCTGAACTTAAAAATTGACCTCAAGGAAAGTTACCTTTTGACAAAGAGAATCAAAAAAGAGTAGACGAGAAGCAGACATGGGCAGTTGAGTTGAGAAGCTGAAAGCCACTAAGTGAGAAGCTGTCTAAAAACAAAAAGAGAAAATTTGTTGAAAGTAGTGCAAAAAAGGGATAGATTCAATATGAGGTTCAGTCGATGTTCAGAAAGAAGAACAACATGCAGGATCAGTTGAGAAAGAGAGTGTTAGAGAGGAATGAGAAGTTCCCAACAAGAGAATTGTTGTAGAGATGGGTATGATCAACAAAACTAAGGAAACCCAAGCTTTTAAGCCACCCCCTCCTCTATCCCCTCAAAGAATGCAGAAATAAGACAGAATAGCACCAATTCAAAAAGTTTATGGATATCCTAAATAATCCAATATTAATATCCCTTAGGAAGAAGCTCTTGAGCAAATGCCTTCATATGTAAAGTTTTAAAGGACATTTTGACAAAAAATAGAAAGCTAGGGGAATATGAACAGTGGCCTCGATTGAGGAATGTAGTGCCATTTTAAAAAGCAGAACCATCTAAGGTAAAAGGTCCATGAACTTTTACAATCCCAGTGTCCATAGCAGGAAATGAACTTTGGAGAGCCTGATGTGATTTGGAGGCAAGCATCAATCTAATGCGCTCGTCCACTTACTAAAAGCTAGAAATAAGTGAAGCTAAGCCAACCATTGTTACTTTACAGCTTGTAGACAGATCAATCACCTATCTTGAAGAAACAGTATTGGACATCTTAGTCCAAGTGGAGAAATTCATTTTTCTAGTTGATCTCATCATCCTGGATTATGAGGCAGATAAACATGTTCCTATTATTCTTAGGCACCAACTTTGAGCAATAGGGAGAACATTAATTGATGTTAAAAAAGGAGAACTCAGAATGAGAATTCAAGATCATCAAGTAACTTTTAGTGTTTTTAATTGCTATGTAGTATCCTACTGAAATAGAAGAATGCTCAACTATTCATGTGATTGATGAGCTAGTTCAAGATATGTTTAAATAAGAGAGCAGCAATCAACATGACAATAAGTTTGAAGAATGTGAAAAGATGGATTAGAATCAGAGTGCAGTGATGCTACAATAAAAGGCAGTGTTTGTGAGCTAAACAGTTGCAGAGGATTTGAGTCACTATAGTTGTCTGACAGAAAGTCCAAGCATATGAAATTCTCTTTTATTGAAGCACTAGAGCTTGAGATGAAGTCATTACATGACCATATAAAGTATGCTTACTTAGGTGAAAGTGAGATCCTTCCCATCATAAATTTAGTTGAGTTAACTAAAGAAAATGAAAGGGGACTTTTATCTCTTGTGAAACAGCATAAGAAAGCCATTGGATGGACAATTACTGATATCAGAGAGCAGATAAATATAGCATATTGTATGCAAAAAATAAACCAGAAAAGAGAAATTTCAAGTCTGTAGAACAACAAAGAAGACTGAACCCAACTAAGAAAGTAGTTAAAAAAGAAATCATAAAATTGCTTGATGCTGGGATCATTTACCCTAGAGCTGGCAGTAATTAGGTTCATCTACTGTAGTGTGTACCCATGAAAGAGGGAATCACAATAGTGTCTAATGAAAACAATGAGTTGATTCCCACAAGAACAGTGACTAGTTGGAGAGTCTGCATGGACTATAGAAAATTTAATACGCTACTAAGAAAGACCACTTTTCTCTACCATTCATAAATCAGATGTTGGATAGGCTTGCAGGGCAAGGCTTCTATTATTTCTTGAATGGTTACTTGGGTACAATCAGATAAGCATAGCTCCAACTGATCAAGAAAAGACCATGTTCACATGCCACTATAGCACATTTGCCTTCAGAAGGATGTCATTTGGTTTGTGTAATCCCCCTGCTACATTCCAAAGATGTATGATGGCAATTTTTTCAAATTTAGTAGAATCCATGGTAGAAGTGTTCATGGATGGCTTCTCTGTCTTTGGGGAGAACTTCACTGCCTATTTGAAAATCTTGGTTAAAGTCTTGCAAGATGTGAAGAGACAGACTTAGTACTCAGTTGGGAAAAGTGTCATTTTATGGTGACAAAAGGCACAGTCTTATGTCACGAAGTCTATAATAAAGGGCTACAAGTGGATAGAGCAGAAGTGGAAATAATTAAAAAAATAGTCTTCTACTATAGTAAGAGGTGTCAGACGATTTTTGGGACATGTTGGTTTCTATAGGAGATTCATAAAGGACTTTTCTAAGCAAAACCCTTTTCTCTTTGGCAAGAAATGTGAACAAGCCTTCATAACTAATCTCAACTTCTAATTGGTAACTCCGTTTTCAGTTAATGTGTGATGCTAGTGATTTTTTTGTGGGTGACATTCTTAGGCAAAGAAAGGAGAAATGTTTACGTCCTATCTACTATGTCAGTAGAACCAGGAGTGAAGCCTAACTGAAATTCACAACCACTGAAAAAGCGTTGTTCGCAATGGTGTTTGCTTTTGAGAAATTCAGAGCCTATCCGATAGAAACAAAGGTAATAATGCATACAAACCGTGCAACACTAAAGTACCTACTGACCAAGAAAGATGCCAAACCATGGTTGATTAGGTGGATACTTCTTCTCCATGAATTTGATGTGGAAATAAGGGATGAGAAAGGATTTCAAAATTTTGTTGTTGACCACTTATATAAGTTGGAAAAACCCGAAGAGGAAATCGAGTTAAGGCACAGCTTCCCAGATGTGCAATTATGTCTTGTAGCAACATCCTACACAAGTGCAATCCCATGGTATGCAGATTTGGGCACCTACATAGCATGTGGAATTAAACCACCTGAGCTATCTTTAATGGCCTTTAGGAAATTTAAACATGATGCAAAATTCTATTATCGAGATGAGCCATTCCTTTACAAGCAATGTGTAGATGCAATATTCTGAAGGTATATGCCAGAGAGTGAAATCCATACCATTTTATAACACTGCCATATGTCTCCCTATTGTGGACATTTTGGAGGGCAAAGAACTACTGCAAAGGTGTTTCAATATGGATATTATTGACGAACAATCTTCAAAGATGCCCATTATTTTAGTAAAACATGTGGCAAGTGCCAAAGGGTGGGGAATATTGAGAAGAACCATGAAATGTCCATACACTTCATTTTGGAGATTGAAATTTTTTATGTATGGGGAATTAACTTCATGGGACCATTTCCCCCATCATATGGATACAACTACATCCTCCTAGCTTGTGACTATGTGACCAAATGGGTGGAAGCTATTGCTTGTGACCAAAATGTTGCAAAATTTATTTTGAGTTTCCTTCATAAGAACATTTTTACCAAATTTGGAACACAAAAGGTGCCAATCAGTGATGAACGATCTCATTTCATGAGCAAGTTGTTGTCTAAATTATTCTTGAAGTTCAATTGAAGCATATAGTCTCAACCACTTACCACCCTCAGACAAATGGGCAGGCTGAGGTGTCAAACAGAGAAATCAAAAGGAATTTACAAAAGATGGTAAATCATAAAAGAAAATAAAGCTTGATGATGCTTTATAGGCTTACAAGACAGCTTATGAGATTCTTTTAGGCATGTCACCTTATAGGATTGTCTTTGGAAATACTTGTCATCTACCCTTGGAATTAGAACACAAAGCTTTCTATGCCTAAAAGAATTGAATTTTGATGTTGAGGTTGGAGGAGAGTTGAGAAAGCTATAGGCTAATGAGCTTGATGAACTTAGACATTTCTCCTATGAGAATGCCAAATTGCATAAAGAAAAGACTAAGCAATGGCATGATAAGAGATTTGTCTCCAAAACATTTGAATGAGGTAAGAAAGTCTTGCCCTTTAACTTAAGGTTGAGGTTATTCCTTGGGAAGTTGAAGTCCAAGTGGTTTGGACCCTTTACAATTTTGGAAGTCTATCCTCATAGTGCTGTTTTTCTAAGGGATGATAGTGATGGCAGAAAATTTAAGGTGAACAGATAGAGGCTGAAGCACTACTCGGGTGAGAAGTTTAGCAAAAAAATCTCCTCCCAAAAGTAGAAATAATCCTAACTGAATTTGGCTTAAAATGAAGGGAGGTGGTTAAGTTAATTAATCCTCCCCTCTTTAATTCCTGCCTTTTTTTTTTTATTATTATTACTTAAATTATTTTTCTTTATTTGCTATTTTAAGTTGGGTGAAATCATTTGATCTTGTGGTTAAAAGTGTGCAATAAACTAGAAGTGACAACGATAAATGAAGGTAAAGGAGGGAGGACTGCAGAGGGACAAAAATGCGACAGCATTGGGAAGAGCTTGTAGACTGGAGTTATTTTGATGTTTATTAACCTATTGGAAAGTGCACCTACTTGCGAATAGGTAGTCAACTCAAACTGACCATGCAGAGGGATGCTACAACATTTTGAGAAAGATTTGATTTGAAAGCAAAAAATCAGTTAGGGAAACATATCAAGGAGAGATCACGAGTTTTCAAAAGGCTCCTCTACACTAAATGGTAAATGTGAGATTTTTTGCATCCTCAATCTACAGAAATTACAGGTTTTCCCCCCTACCTGCATGTCTTTAAATTGCACCTCTTCCTTATAATAAGTCACACTCTATTCTCTTCTCTTATTTCTATAAATTAATTTTGAGCAAGCATTTATTTATTCCTTCTGCCCCACAACCCTCATTCCTCTCTTGATCCCCATTGCAGCTTTCCTCCCTAATACATTCTCCTACCCTTCAACATTTTCTTTTCATTGCCCCTAAGTTGAAAAACATTTTTAAGAGCAAGAAAGGAAAGGTTATTGAAGAGAAGGCCTTAGAAAGTTCTTCTATTGAGTTTTGTAGGACGACACGGTCCACTAAGGGTAAGGGTAAGGGTAAGCCCACCATGTTTCAAGAGAAGGCTGTTGTTCAAGAAGAACCCATATATCATGAGAAGTAGCAGGTCACTTCTGTTGGGGTTGGTGCCCTAAATCTTGTGAGTTTCGTAATTTTTGTAATTATTATAAATAAATTATTTATTTAATAAAATAAGATGTTATTTTATTTCACTTATAGTGTGCATTAACCCAATCCAATAAACGAAGATCCAAGGTTATTTTATATAATTTAAACATGTATATGGTAGACATACAGGTGGATCGTGTTTTAAATAATAACCTAAACAGTCTATAGTATATGGATAAGGTTGGGTACCTT
>JAOANK020674688.1:0-11465 GCA_026257165.2 Telfairia occidentalis | reverse complement strand
GAAAAATGTCTCACGAATCCTTCTCACTCACTTTTTCTCTCAAAAGAAAAGACTCACCAATTCCATGCCAAAGAAACTCACAAGAGCCTCTTTATATAGGAATACAACTTACTCTCCAAGGAGCAAAACCTTCCTCATCAAGGAGCTTCCTCAACAAGGAGCTTCCTCAACAAGGAGTTTAGAAGCTTTCTCAACAAGAAGCTTTCTTAACAAGAAGCTTGCTCACCAAGGACCTTAATTTTCGCTCCACATCTTAACAATAGCCATATATGGTAAGGTAATTAAAAAAGTAGAATTCTATCATCGTCCTATTTTTCATGCTTATCTTCTAAAATTTTGGTTATAATCTCTAAATCTTCACATAAAAATTTATATTAATCTTTAATGCCATTTTTTGGATAATATTATTTATTTATTCATTTATTTAAAATGATCAATAATTACCTACTTGCATAAGTATATGAAATTACATGCAGTAGGTTACGCATGTGGAATTTTCAAGCAACTCGAGCTTTCATTAAATAGTTAACGAAAAGTTAAACCGTAAAAAACTCTAATTTGTTTCTTTCAAAATTTAGAAATTAAAATACAAAATTTAATATAATAGAATTAAAATAGAATATTTGAATTTTTGTAGTCTAAAATAAGTAGTAAAGTTTAAAATAAAACAAAATGATTAAGTTTATTCTAATTTATTTAAATTTTTTTTAATTAATGAGTTTTTAAAGTTCAATTTACTGATTTAATATAGTAGCACATACAGAAATTTTAAGTTCAAATTGTAATAAAATTATATGATCTCTTACAGTTCTTAAAATTTATTATTAATCTCTAAAGTACAATTTTGATTAATTAAACTTAATATGTTTACTAAATAGTCATTTGTATCTTTTTAAAAAAGTTGGTTCAAATTACCCGAGTTCTAGAATTAGATTACCCAGGGTGGCTACTAGCATGCATGTTCTTAAATAATAAAGTTACAAAATTTTTCAAACTTGAAATCCAATTTTCATAAATGCGGAAATAAACAAGTTCTAAAATACAATTTTAAAACGTGTTTGGATCCCAATTTTAAAGCAAAACAAATGACATGCTAAATACAAATTGATCATTGTTTAAAAAACTAAACGACTAGTTTGAAAAGCTACTAAGTAAAATGACGAAAGATCAACAATGTGTGGAAAATTGAACTCGTGACTATGACCCTTTTCCAATCCACTCCTCGTCAGCCACTCAAGAAGCTCTTGCTCTTACCTAAAAAAAATAAATGGAATAGGTTGAGTATATAAAATATACTCAGTAAGTGACTCCGACCCCTAGAATTGGACATGCAAACACAAACAGTCATTCATCTCAAGTGGGACCTACTTCTTGTCTCTCAAAGGAGTATAACATCTCGAGGCACCTCAGAGTACACAGCAGCACAAAGCAGAAAATACATCTCCTGGAGATCCTCAAACACAGCACTAAGCAGAGATGATATAGCTCCAACATATGAACATGCAACACACATTTCATAACTATGCATAGGTTCCAAACACATATCACATAATCCAAAGCCTCAAGGCATCCAACATGCAACATTCTAGTAATGCCACATATCTATAATCCACATATGATCGAAGTCCATAACATATAACATTCACATTTACAATCAACCACACAATATGCTCAACACACTAGCCTATCTTAATGCTCACATTCTCAAAGCACATAACATAGGCATATTTAACACACAAATCAAAACAAGTCAAACAATTACCGACCTATCCCAATGGTTCATCTAGGAGTGAAGTCACTTACCTCGATTTTCAAGAAAAAAAATAGCAAGTGAACTCCCAAGTGGTTCGATACTCGATTCTTTAAGCAACCTAGGTCCAAATTCTCAAAATACCATAATTAACTTTCTACGTTCCAATTAATTCTAAAATTCAAAAGGAAAACTAGACTTTTTCGAGGGACAACCAACGTAGGAAAAATACCACTGTTTGTGGACCAACCGCAGCTCACACGCCACCACGGTCCGACGAATGCTTCCCACGCACCGCCTTGAGTGGGTGAACAGGGACTAGTTTCAAAATAGACTCACCCTCAGGAGTCCAACGCCAAAGAAATCAGCCCCAACGGACACTCCACGCGACGCCAAGCGTGGGTTGAAGCTTGGCGCATATGCCACATGCACCACCGCTATAGTGGCTTTCTGTCGCACGTGTCGTCTAACCGCTTGTCCGATCGTGATTTTGATTCCACCAACGCTTAGATCTCAACTATGTGCTTCCTCTCGACCTTTTGTTTTGCTAAAAACGCTTCCCTAAAGGTCAAAAAAAGAGAAAAATGTGGTTAAACGAGAGAAAACTCAGGAAAACACCAAGACCAAGAACTCTTTCATCTTACTTGTTCTGATTGGGATAAAAGAAGGTGATAAAAAAGCCGCCCTCAAAATTTGAACACAAATAGAGCGAGGAAAGTTAAAGAAAACTGAGAAAAGGGAAGAAAAACACCTCGTTGGCCACCTATCCCCGCCGTTGCCTTCGTCGATCACCACTGCTGTCGATTGCCACTGCTATTTGGGAGAGAGGTAACATGAGGGAGGGAGAAAACAATTTTGGGAGAAGGGAGGGGGAATTTGCGTGAAATAGGAAGGGAAAAGGAGAGCGAAAAATTTTGAAAAGCCTTTTCTCTTTGGAATAGGAAAAAATTTGATGGCTAGGATCCTAACAAGTATATTTATAGGGTTCTTCCAAAACACTTATCCTTGTTCAGTTAATTACAAGTTTACCATTATCTTTAATTTTACCTTTTTCCAAAAGGTAAAAACTCTAAATTCCCATCAAATAAACCTTAATAAATTTCTTTCTAATAAAAATACTAAATCACCAAATTTATCCCAAAAAGAAATCAACAAAATAACAACTAAATTCAATAAAAAATAATCGAACATTATTAGTTTAATATTTATTTCTTATCCTTAGTCAAAACATATTATTCAATTATATTTAAAAAGAAAACAAATCACAAGTGTAAAAGCCAAAAGGGAAGAAATATGATTTCAATTTTTAAGCAATAGATTGCGTCTTTGTTTAATAACTATTGACTCAAAAAAAAAAACGTATTTTTTTTAAGGACAAAAAACCAATTTAGTCATTTAATTTTATAAAATAATAATAATATGTAAGTTTTTATTTACCGAATGAGCAAAAATAAATTTTAGAAAAAGAAAATAAGGAAGACTTTGAATTCAAATGAATAAGTCAAACATGGAGCAAATTGTTTACGATTTTTCATTATTTAAACTTGATAAAATACCTTTTTTTTTTCCCAAATTTAAAAATAGCGAGTAATTTTTATTAAAGTATTTGCATATCCTAAAGATATTGCTTAACGTAATCCACTTTAAAATTACTCCAATAAAATAATACGTCTTAAAACATCCCTTAGTATATATATATATATATATAATGAAAATATCATGTTGCGTGTGAGATATTATGACTTGTTTTTTCTATACATTTGAAAATGAACTTCCTATAAATGTAATATGTTCTTTTCGTTCCATTTTAAGTTTCTTTTGTTTGGTTGGATGTTGTCGAAAGTGTGGATTAATTCTCATTTTGGAATTGTTGTTGTTTTTTTTTTTTTGAAAGAGAAATATCATTAAATTGAAAAGAAAGTCGTGAGGCTACATCTTGTTGGGAGTTGCAACCAAAGTCCCACATTGGCTAGACATGGGGAGGATCATGGGTATATAAGGGAGGAACAACATCTCCATTGGTATGAGGCTTTTTGGGGTAAACCAAAAGCAAAGCCATGAGGGCTTATGCCCAAAGTAGACAATATCATACCATTGTGGAAATGTGGAGGGTCCATTTTTCCTATCACATCCATCATATACTCCTTCCTCACGAATGAGGAGAGCAAATCATGAAAATAGTTTTAGACTCTGAAAAATAAATTTCAGAGTTAAGAAAAGTAATCAGATCAAAGTTAATTTTGAAAATGAACAAAATTAATTTCAATTCTTTTTAGTTATTTTTATTGAAGTATTGTTTCTATGCTAGTAATCAATAATATACTTAGTGATTAATACTTTTTGTATTTTTTATATAAAAAAAATTAGATAATAATAATAATTGTAACGACTCGACTTCTAGACTTAGGTTACTTAGGATCACTACTAGCATACTTCCTCTTACGTAAAGGATTTACAAAAGTTTCAAAAATGTAATCAATCATTCACATAAATACTAAAATATGTAATTTTCAAAAATCAGATTAAAATATATTAGGATCTCAATTTAAAACCAACTAAAAGAAATAACACATGATGTACAAGATCAGTTCAAAATACTACGACAATTAGTTTAAAAGAATTTAAAACACTGGGAGGACAACTGAAGACACGTAGAACGCTTAAACTTGTGACCATGTTCTCTATGCAACCGTTCCTCGTCAACTGCCCTAGAGACTCTTATTATTATCTAAAAATAAAATAAAACAGAAAAGAACACACCGAGTAAATGACCTCGAGCCCTGGAGTTAAACATGCAAACACAAACATTCATACAGTTCATGTGGGACCTACATCTTTTATGTTTATATAAAAGATTCATCAATCTCATATAGGATCCTCAATATACTAACATTGGGTGACAAAAACCTTGATCTCATCCTTTTGCCTCTCACTTGAAATATGTGTGTGGGCTTTCTAAGAAAAATGTCTACTACTGATTATAAAGGTATTGTAGCATCCCATTATTTGATTATATCATCATTAATGGGTGTAATTTTCTGATTTATTATTAAGTGATTGAGAACTATTGTATTAGTTAGATGGATTTTTGGAGTTAAGAATTTATTTGTTTTATTTAGAAAGGACTAGAAAAACATTAAGAAGTTATTTGAGTTTTTATTTTTTCCAAAATAAGATAAAATTAAATTAAGGGAATGACATTGTTATAAATAATAAAAAGAGGATAGGGATAAGGTTTGAGGGTGTTCCTTTGAAATGGAATAAGAAGACCCATCTTTTTGCAAAGGAAAACCCTAAAACTTTCTCTCGCCCTCCCTCTCACACATATTCATTGGCAGCTTTCATTGGCTTTTTCTTTAGCTAGCAACAGCTGCAACATCATCGCATACAAAACCAGACGACGATGCGACTGAACAATAGCAGACGACAACAGCGGCGAGTGGCACGTGAACGACTTTGAGGGAGGATATCTGTGCGTGACCTAGCTCAAAAAATAGATCAGTAGCTAGGCTACGCAGATATAGAAGGAAGAGTCTTTCCGAGCGACTGTGCGGTGCGACGATAGTGTTGAATAACGAGCTCAGTACATTTTCTCTTTTCCAAAACCTTAGCCTAGATGGGTGTTAAACCTTAATATCGTGATTAAGTCGTTAACGTTCTCAATTTTGATAATTTGTAGGAGAATTGATGAGTACCGTAGACGGGCTAGTAAGAATTAATTAAGGATTATTTAGAAACCTAAGATAATTGGCCTTGCTCTCGAATAAGCCTTCGAGCTAGGTTAGATTAATCGGTTGTTATATTATATAATATTATGTTGCGTACTACATATAATGATGATGAGCATGACATGTATGATTCGTTTATTCCTTTACGTTGCATTAAATTACGTTGAATGCCATGATCAGTATAAGCATGTTTTTGTGGATGCTAGAGGTACCGTCTTATTATTGTGTTTAGGTGCCTTTGAAGTATTGTATGTATTCTATTAATTGAATATATGAGCATTATTTTTGTGAAGTGATTTTGGGACCCATGCATGGACTACTGTATGTTGCACGAACTGAATTGATGAGCGACAACTTCCTCCTGATTTAGAAGGTCCGTGTTGGGGGGCCTGGCTACACTGATTGAGTGTCATCTAACATCGGGTTGTAGTAGGGTTTCCTAAAATAACTCACACTTGCACTTTAGAGGTGGCATTAGTAAGGGATGAAGTGTGTTCTCACTGAGAAGAATGATAATGACATGTTATAATAATTAGGCTAAAAAATAATAATAAAGTAGGTCTCATATGAGCATTACATGATTGCATGTGTTTGCATATCTAACCTCGTGGGCTGAGTTACTTACTGGGTATTTGTTAAAATACTCAACTTTTTCTTGAAATATTTTCAGGTAATGGCAAGGACTTACTAGATGGATGATGAGCATTGATTGTGATGGAGGGTCATGATCAAAGTCATTAAGTCTTCCGCATTTTTAATTATTTTATTTTCAGCAATTATTTATTTTGTAGTTTCTAACTATTTATTGGATTCTAGTATTCGTTATAATTTTATATGAGACTTTTATCATTTTTAAAATTTAAATTGAGATCTCAGTAAATTATTTATTATTAAACCTTTAATTTCTTATGATTACTTTACAACGAGTTAAATTTTCTAAAGTTATTATTGAATCGTTTTATCATTTTAAACATCTATGATTGTAGTGATCTTTGGAAAATCGAGTCTTAAAAGTACAGTTGGTATTAGAGACAATACGGTTCTGTAGATCGCTTACATCGTAAGTATTAGTGTAACTATGGCTAGATAATAACCACCTCATCACCACCGAGTATGCCATTACTTCTTTTCTTAGAATGTATATTTCAATGTTGTGTGAAGTAATTATTTTTGAAAGCATGTTGTACATTGTTTATTTTATTTGAAAACTAAATGTATGCTGGAGTAGCTAATTGGACTTAGTTATAGGACAATGTCTCCAAGAAGAAGAGGAATTGGGAGGAGGGGTCGATCGAGTAGGGGACTAGCAGCCCCACGGTTGGAATCTCGTGTTCCCCCACTTGAAAAACGACGTAAAGTCCTCTACGAGGAACAACCTATAGGACAAACAATAGAACAGCAAGCAGAGCAAGTGCAGCCAACAGTAGCATCTACAATTCTAGAGTCTTTACAAATGCTAATACAGACTACCATGGCTAGTAAGGTGGCCCAGTTTGTTCTAGAATGCAGAGGAATATCTATTCATGCTAAGTATCTTCGTGATTTTGAAAAATACGACCCTCAATTTTTACTGGTGGATCTGTGGATCTAGCCAAGGCATAAGTTTGACTGTCTTCCCTCGAGGCCATCTTCTGTTATATTGACTGTATTGAAAAATAGAAGGTGCAACGCGCAGTCTTCATGTTGAGAGAATATGCGCTATTATGGTGGGAGTCAGTTGAGTAGTCTACTGGCGACACTGTGGGACCAATTACATGACTTCAGTTCAAGGAAGCTTTCTTCTGCCAGTGTTATCCAACAGTCATGAGATTCCGAAAGCAAAGTGAATTCTTGAACTTGAAGCAAAGATGTCGTTCAGTGGAAGAATATGAGCGTGAATTTACAAAACTGTCAAGATTTGCACTGGAGTTAGTTGACATGGAGACCAAGAAGACTAAATGCTTTATTATGGGTCTAAGGAATAGTGGCAGCCTTAGTACCATCAGATTACAGAGCAACACTACGAGCGACCTTCCTTATTGACCAACATCCAACTAGTGGGTACCAGACACATGTAGCTCAAGAGATTAGCTTGGGTCAGAAGAGGAAGTTTGATCAAAACCACTCTCTCTCAATGACGCCATCATAGTTTTTCTAGGCCGAAGTGGACCCAACAACCTAACAGGCCTTAGAGTGATAATCAAAACAAGCCAATGTGTAAGAGTTATGGAAAGCAGCATTGGGGATGTTACATGAACAGTAGCAAGATATACTTCAAATGCCATCAAGAGGGACACATAGCTTCAGCATGTCCCAAGAACGTTGTACGGAGCTCGAGTCAAGCTACCATTTCGACCACAGCTAAGAATCAGTAGGGCAAGGTCTTCGCCAACACCCTACAAGAAGCAGACAATTCTGACTCTATGGTGATAGGTACCTTACCTATTCTAGATCACTATGCTTCTGCGTTTTACGATTCGAGTTATTTCTACATCTTTTGTAAAGGAATCTAGTTTAGAACTGAAGCCATTAGGCTTTGTGATTCGATCTCTACCCCAATTGGGGTGGTGATTCTAGCTAGTGAGTCTCCAAAAGTTTGTAAAGTATTAGTGTCAGATCATTGGTTAGATGTGACACTAATAGTATTGGACATGTCTGACTTTGATATTATATTGGGCATGGAGTGTTTAGCCACAAACTATGTCATTATTGATTGTTTTAATAAAGAAGTAATCTTCAATCCACCATCGGAGTCAAGCTTCAAGTTCAAGGAATCTCAGACCAAGACTGTACCTAGAAGTAATCTTCAACCTTCACTGAAGTGTGAATTTTGGTTGAGTCAAGTGTCTTTTCTTGGACATGTAGTATCCCAGGACAATGTTTCAATGGATCCAGCTAAAGTAGAGGTTGTGACTAATTGGTCTCGTCCGACAAATGTGAGTAAGGTCAGAAGCTTCTTGGGTTTAGTAGGCTACTGTTGAAGATTTGTATAGGACTTTTCAGTACAGCCTTGCCCTTGATTCAGTTGACACAGAAAGGCAATATGTTTACATGGGATGAAGAATGCGAGGCAAGTTTCTAAGAACTTAAATGAAGGTTGGTTACCGCACCAATACTTATAGTACCGGAGGGTGCCAGTAACTTTGTTGTGTACAGCAATGCCTCGAAGAAAGGGCTTGGATGTATATTTATACAACATGGTAAGGTCATCGCCTATGCTTCCCACCAATTGAGTAACTATGAGCGTAACGACCTTACACATGACGTAGAGCTCGCAACAGTAGTGTTTGCATTGAAGATGTGGAGGCATTATATGTATGGCGAAAAGATCCAAATCTTCACAGACTGTAAGTGTCTAAAATACTTCTTCACTTAGAATGAGTAAAACATGAGATAATAGAGGTCGCTCGAATTAATGAAAGACTATGGTTGTGAAATTCTATAATATCCATGTAAGGCTAATGTAGTGGCGACGCGCCCGGTAGAAAGACGACACATACTTCGGTGTTGATCGCTACCCAGACCCAGATACGTAGAGACTTGGAGTGGGCATAAATAATAGTGGTAGTTGGTGAAGTGACTGCACAGTTTGCTGAGATGACGAGTCATTGATGAATAGCAAGAAGATCAATACTTAGTTGAAAAGTTTGGCCAATTACAATCACGGTTGGCAGAAGATTTCACAGTGTCTTTAGACTTTAGGCTGCAGTTTTAGGGAAGGCTATGCGTACCTCAGGAGCTTGGTCTTAAGAACGAACTGTTGATAGAAGCTTACAACTCACCATTTTCCATACACCTAGCAGTACTAAGATGTATCAAGATTTGAAGCAAATCTGGTGGTGGCCTAACACGAAGAATGATGTGACAGAGTTCGTAAGCAAATGTTTAGTTTGCCAACAGGGGAAAACACCAAGACAAAAGCCAGTAGGATTATTGTAACACTTGAGTGATTCCTGCAAAGGAGTCCTGAGGTTTGGACGAAAAGGAAAACTTAGCCCGCATTTCATTGGACCATTTGAGGTTCTGTATTATATCACTTGGCCTTACCGCCTTCCCTTTCAGCAATCCAAAATGTTTTTCATGTCTCCATGCTATGGAAGTACATAGCAAATCTATTTCATGTGATAAATTTTGGGCCTCTGCATGTCAGTGAAAATTTGGGTTATGAAGAGAAGCTTGTCCAAATCTGTCAGAGAAGTGAAGCCCTTTGGAATTTTAAAATCACTTTAGTAAAGGTTCTTTGGAGGAACTTCCAGTTGGAAGAGGCAACCTAGGAACGAGGAGAGAAGAGATGAAATTTAAGTATCTAGAGTTGTTCAAGAATTAGCAACTTTTGGGGACGAAAGTGAAAGTGTAAAGATAGCAAAATTTCGATTCTAAACAATTTGGAATCTACGATTGACATTGAAATTAATTTAGAATTATATAGTAAGAAAAAAATACATTCGAAGAAACAATTCTTTTCAACTCCTTCACAAGACGTTCCTGGATCTTAATAACTTCTCATCAAGATCTTTCTCGCAACTTCCAAGTAAATTCTCCACGAGATGTTCCTAGCTATGACTTAAAGGGATTAAGGTTAGTAGGAACATTCCTGAAAGATTGAGGAAATATTTCTAGAGAAAACTATTGCATTTTTCAAGGGTTGAATGATTTAGGCTTACCCAACAGTCCTATTTACAGGGACTTGGAATAGAATCTAAGGCTAATCAAATTTTATATTTATAGTCAAATAATTATTTGATGTGTTAAATCTCATATTTTAATATCTTATATATTAAAATATATATGATTATTTGAATCTCATTCAAATAATCATTTAAAATCAAATCTCATATTTTAATATCTTAAATATTAAAATTTATTTAAATTATGTGAATCTCATTCAAATAATTATTTTAATATATACTTTATATGAAAATTACATATATAAAATTTTCTTTTAATCAATGTATCAAATACATTTATTTTTCCCTTTATCATTTTGATGTATCTAATACATTAAATTTAAATTTGAACAACTTCAAACTTAATTTTTGTTTCAACATAATTAATCCTTTCGTGAGCTAGCAAGGGAATCTTATGGACCTATAGATTATAAGTTCCAATGATACAAGATTAATTAATTAATTTTCATTCATTAACTCAAGGTCACTCCACTAAAAATCTGGAGTTGCACTCTTATGCACTATAGGACAGGTTATGTCCATAGATATACAATCACTACATGCAAGTCGGCCCTTCACGAGTAGTTTATAATTATAGTTGGGTCAAAAGTCTGTTTTATCCTTGTAATTATATCTTAAACCTTAAGTATTATTGATCCTCTAATGAACAATATGTTTATAATCCAACAATAAACTAAGTTCGTCTCGGGCCAGTGATAGGGTGGGCCCCATTGTTTAGACCCAAATCAACACTTAAAGGAATTACTCATCTACTTAACCTATAAGGGAAGAAGTGAATTTCATCTTGTGAGTTTATGTTCCTAGCTCCCCATTTGGTTATGTTCCCAATATAATAGGCTTATTGAATCGGCTTCAAAAGTCATTTTCACCCATAAGGACATGCCCCCATAGACATAAGTTCATAATTCACTCAAGATTAAGATCGAGTCACATATCATCATCCTATGAAATATTAATCTTCTCTTTTAATGGATTTATGAAGAGAGATGAAATATTTCGCGGTCTAGTCTTATACAAACTAATTGTATATGATACCCCACTCACATGTCT
Organism: Telfairia occidentalis; assembly: GCA_026257165.2. Taxonomy (NCBI): domain Eukaryota; kingdom Viridiplantae; phylum Streptophyta; class Magnoliopsida; order Cucurbitales; family Cucurbitaceae; genus Telfairia; species Telfairia occidentalis. The sequence goes on along the minus strand of JAOANK020674688.1, from coordinate 270 downwards.
CCACATGAACGATTTGGACCAAATCATTTGTAGCTTTTACAAAATGGGTCGTATCAATAGTGTCAACAAGATAGGGCACCCAACCTTATCCATATACTATTAACTCTTTAGGTTATTACTTGAATATGATCCTCCTACATGTCAACTACATACTATTTAAGACTACATTAACTACCTAGGATTTTCATAAAATGGATGATAAACATTGCATATAAAAATATATGTAGAAACTTTATTTATTATTATTATTATTATTTTCATTTTTTCTAA
>JAOANK020674579.1:0-11465 GCA_026257165.2 Telfairia occidentalis | reverse complement strand
ATCTAAAAAAACTTAAAAGCGATAAATCGAAATTCTTCAAAATATGTTTTTGAAAAAAAAAAATATTTGTAATTAATAATATCACCTTTGAATATAATGTAATCAAACAAATTTATTCTTTAAATTTTTCTTAAAAAAAATATATAATATAAATACTATATTTATAAATTCTTTATGAAAAAATGTTTACATGCCAAACAAACCCTTAGAATAGAAGATATATTTATAAATAAAAATAATATATGTATACATATTTTATTAGTGTGATTGTTTTTTTTTTTTTAAGTTTGTTTTTTTTAAAAAAATTCAACAACATGTGGGAATCGAACTCATGATCTTTTAATCGAAGAGATATGTCTTAATCCATTGAGTTATTCTCAGTTTGGTCGATTTGACTTTTTTTTAAAGCAAGTGTAAACAGTCGTAAATTGGAGAAAGTAGAATACATCTTATTAATATAGATATAAAAAAAGACTAGTCCATATAGATATTTATCATTAAAGTTGGATGCGACTAGGGTTAGACGACTGTGAAATTCAAAACTTTTTGATGGTTGTTATTATACAATGAAATATTTGTTTTTAAGTTTTCGGTGTTTAAAAATCAATATTTATTTACAAATGATTTCTTACCTTCTATCTATTTTTCAAGAATATTTTTAAAATTCCAACTAAAATTTAGAAATTTATAGAACCTGGGTCTTGTTTCATAATGATTTTATTTTTAGATTTTATTGTTTTTTTTATTTCTAAAAGTTTATACTCACAATTTATTAGTTTTGTTGTTCACTTTTTCCTAAAGCACTTTCGAATTCTTGCTCAAATTTCATAAAATAAAAGTAGATTGTTGAAAACACCTTCTGGATTTTAAAATTTAGCTGGATTTGAAAAACTTTTCTAAAAAGTTGGTTAAAAAAAATAAGAAATTGAAAATAAATATATTATTTAAAAAAAAACAAGGAACTAAAGACAAAATAGTTGCCCACCAAACGCCTTGTTTTTAAAATTTTATTTGTTTATTTTTAAAATTTGACCAAACAAATTATAAAAAACAGTTAAAAAATATTTTTGATGCATGTAAATTTCATTGAAATAACAATAGCCTAAACTTTAGTGTATATATATAATAAATTTAGTCGTGGTACCTTCAAACGTAACAATTTAGTCTTTGAACCTTCAAAGGTAACAATATATAGTATTTAAGTCCTTATACTTTTAAATTTATAACAACTTTATCTTGATTGAGAAAAATCTCAGTAAAATAAAGTGTCTATTATTTTATTATAAAATAATTTAAATTTAGTCTTTGTAGTGTATGAACATATTGATTTCTTTTTACTTTAACAATTGTAAGAATAGGAATCGAATAATCGACTGTGGGATAACAATATGGGACAATATACACCATATCGTTTATAAAATTAAGAATACAATGACCAAAAGTGTTGTTTAAACCGAAACAAAAATACTAATTGTAAAAACCTTAATTCTTTAAAATAAAATATTAGACAAAGTCAAAATGAAAAAGAAATATTGACATAATTGAAGGTAGATAGAACAACATTGAACACAACATCGTGTGAAGTAAGGTTTCGTAATAATCGTAACTAAGTTGGAGAGGTCTAGGAATACGATGTCCCGGAATATCGCATTAAATACCAAAAAAAATTTTTCTTTTTTTTTTTTTTTTTTTTTTTTTTGGAGGAAAGCGAAAATCTTGTTTGTTCGTTGTTTATTTATTATTGTTATTATTTGTCCGTTAAAGTTTTTAAGGCCGGGCCGATACTTCTTTTCAATCTCCACCACATAATAATAATAATAATACATATAATTGAAAGCCGCAATCTTCCCTTGACTTGCGTACTAATGAGTATCGACTGCCTCCTAAATTAAATTTAAATCATATCTTATTCACCAGAATTTTTTTTAACAAAATTTATTCAAAAAACAAATTTAAAGTTGTAATTGTCGAAAGCAATCTCATCGTATTAATATACCAAATTTGAATAAGGCGATAAAAATTAATATTTGAAACATTTACAGTTTTTTCGATATTGGATGCCAAAAATAAATTCCTATATTGAATTTTGGTTATGATAGATTTTTTACTTCTGTCTTACTTTTTTTCAAAAAAGATTTTTTTTTTATATAATTAGTATTGGTGTTCAGTGTAAAATCTGTGTTTGAATTCTTCTGATTTCACAACTTGAAATTGAAAAACTTGAACTTAATTAACAACAAGTCAGTGCCAAGTGCGTGCGAGATATGAACCTCTGTCAATGGCCCCTTTTATGGGTATGAAAATTTGAAATCACATGCATGAAAAAATATATTCACTGAGATTTAATCCAAATTGAATTATTCTTTTCATTACTTCTCACACCCTAATAAATAAGTTAAAAAAACACACAAAAACAAAGCAAATAAACAGAAAATTACAATACTAAACAAACTCCCACTAGTAACTTTACAACCCTTCAGCAAGTAAACAGTGTTCAAGCAAAAAGTTTTTTTTTTTAAAGGTAAATAACAAAGGAGATAATCTATTTTTTCCATTTATGGAAGGAGGGGAGATATAATATAGGTCAAACAAGTTTAAATCAAAACAGCAGAATTTTGACTCTGACCACTGGAGTTTTTTTTTTAAAAGGTTAAATCTCTAATGCATTACTTCTCAAAGAAACCGAGCCTGTAATCGGCCAACCGGGTCTTATACGCAGCTGTTTTATATTCCCACCAAGTGAATTCCTTGTACAAGCTTTGTTGGGGGTCTGGCAGAAGCTGCGGCAATGGCGAAATCTTATGACTGAGCGGCGGCCCACCAAAGAAGATCATGGAAATCCTCTGTTTCCTAGTATCGGCCACCACCACTTTGTGCTTCACGCTTCTGAACCTGCCGTTGGTCATCACCTGTAGCGCGTCACCGACGTTGACGAACAACGCCCTCTCGTCCGGCTCCACTGAAACCCACGCGCCGTCTTTCAGGCAGATTTGTAGCCCACTTGACTTGTTTGACCTCAACACCGATATGATTTGTGGGTCTGTGTGTTCCCCAAATCCTACCACCTTCACTCCACTTTCTTCAACCTCTTCAATTGCCGGATAGTGGTTCACTCTGAAACAGCAGTCGCTTTTCTCGTCCTTTAGAACTCTGCTTATCACGTTTCTTGGCTCTATTTTTAATCCCTCGGCTATCAATTCCACCACTTCACAGCTCACCTTCTTCACTGCCATTACATACTCCTTCGCCGCCGACCTACACCAAAATTACCCACAAATTAATTCATGTTTTATCAAAGAAACAGAGTGGGGGTTACAGAGTGCTCTGTTTTCGTGACTTACAGAAAAGTTTGGGAGTTTTGTGGGGAAATGGGGACGGGATTGGCGTTGAGGAGGAGGTATTCAATCCAGCCCTTATCGCCACTGGAGCCGATGGTTTTGGAGCCATAGCCAAAAGGGTCCGGGGGGCGAGATTTATCTTTTTCAGATTGAGGGAGATTGAAGAAACAGAGGGCTTCCTCTTCTAGTTTGTTTATCAAATCCATGGGGACTGTGTGGTTAACGAGCTTGAAGAAGCCGAATTCCTCGCAGGCCTTGACGATTTGGGACTTGGCATCGGGATCGGAGAGGTCAATTTGGGGAATACGAATATCTGCGGAGGAAGAGGTGGTGGGGGGTTTGCATGTTCGAAGAACAGAGTAGCGGTTTAAGTCCAATGTTGGCTGAGACGACAGAACAACCATGGCCGATTATTTGCTTTTCTACAACAGAAGAAAAATGGAATTGAAATTGTAATGTGGGATTTGAGAGATTTTGAAAGGTTTTAAATTGCGGAGAAGAATGAAGAAGAAGAAGAACACGACTTGGCTGAAGCGTCATGAACTATATATAGGCGAAGAAGACTTTGTTTGCCTTCCTATTTATACCTTCGAGGGGCCTCTCTCTCTCTCAACAGTTGTGGGGTTTGATGAAGATTTTAAAATTAATAAAAATATACCATATTTTATTAAATTTTTAAAGAAAAAAAATACTCCTCTACACATCCCTAATTTCCATTTTTGACATTTATTTTAGTTCAACTGAGTTCAAAATGAAATTGAAAGTTAATATATCTTAACCAGTTAAGCTAAAAATATATATTTTGAAACAAAAAATCGGAGTTTCGAATTCACATCTCCATATGTGGTTGAATTAAAAATATATTCACATACACTATTTACTTAATATAACGTTGAAATTAATTTAAAGGCAATTGAGCTTAATAATAAACCTATTAAATAGTCTTGGGCCATAGATAGGATAAAGGGGTGTGGTAGTTTTTTAGGATACAAACGAACCTATTGATATTATAAGAGATTGAAAGAATCCTTAAAATCAACTTATATATTCACGATTAAGGTTGTTGACATACTAGACCCCTTCACGATTAGTTTTGGATCAAAGACAATTATTCTAGAATAATTATGGGATAAAGTTTAAGTTTATATTCTAATATTATTATAGGCGTGGAATTTTTCTATTTGAAGGAGAGATTGTAATTATTGGGGAAAAAAAAAGGAAAAAGTGTCGAGTAATTTATGTTATAAGGGAAAATCAAAAGTTCGATTCATGAAGATCCTTTAATAATTTGAAATGCAATTAATTTTGAAAATCTTTAATTAAGGAAATAAAGTGTGTGATTTTGCTGTCAATGTCCCATAAAAGAAACTAACAATGCCTACGGCTCCATGGCTTATCAATTAAATTCTGTGCTGACTTTTCCAAAGAAATTCATGCATTGGAAACTATGGTCTAACTGATCATTCAATATTAGATTTATCAAACAAGACAAACCTCCCTCTTCATAGAACAATCAATGTTTTCGCTATGATATTCATATGGAAATTTAAACTCCACATGCTATAGTCTTGTTCTATATATTATATCTTCACAAAAAAATTTCCAATGACTGAATTGAACGCAAATCAATGGATTGAATGCTTTTGAATCGCAAAAAAAAATAATTTGTATTCACATAATTATTTCACTTGAATTTTGATGGTAGTAAAAATGAATGATAACCAAAGGGTCAAATGATTTAGAAAGTGGTCTATAGCTCATGACTGGGTGGGTTTATATAACCTAAAGTTAAAAGAGTTTAACCTAATTAAATATGCTAGGCATGTCTAATTACTATAGAAGCAAAACCTAATACGGTATTGTACTAAAAAAAAAAAAACCTAATATGGTATATGTGCCTCACTATCATTAGAAGTTGAACCTAAATATGACATAAATATGGTTGAGTGTCACATCGCCGTAAGAAGTCAAACCTAAATATGGTACGTGTCTCCTGCAGCCATACGCTAGGTACGTAAATAATACAGATTTCTAAAAACTAACATATCTATGTGCACTAACTCTTAAAAATTACGTACATACCAAACTAAAGTACTAACAACATAGACGTAATTAAGAATAATAATAAAACTACATCAATGTAAATTTCTAAAATTCATTTATCGATATAATTCAAATACATATGATACAAATTCATGTTTCTCAACTTTTGATCGATGTTGTCAATTTAAACATAATTCAACTGATAAAAACATAGATTCCTCTTTTGAAAGGTGAAGATATTCAAATTTTCTCGCCCCTATTCAACTTAAAAAGAAAAAGAAAGCTAAAAAGAACTTTGGTCGTTGGCAAAAACATCGACCAAAGGGAGAGTAAACAAAGTAATGGGGGCAAAATGGGAAAAGAAATGAATTTGTAAAATACATAGGTAAAATAAATGTTAACGAAGAAGCTTTGAATCCAACGACGGTCAAGATTGGGTTATACCGAAGCTGAGTATGCGTTGGTGAACCAAATTAATTCGGCCATTATATTTGCTTGTCGATGCGATGGCCGAGAGGGCAAGTTAGTGAAAATCAATGTTAATTGTTGGCTCATTTCATCACTCCAAAAGTTAAATATTAGAACCTACGTGATAACTGTAATTAAATTGCTTATAGAAAATTTTGTTTCTTATTCTAATATATATTTAGGTTGAGTGAGTCAAATTTATTATTAAAATTTTATTTTATCACTTTAAAAATTAATTTATATTCAAAATTTTAGAAACACGCCCATCTTTCTGCCATCATAAAAATTGATGTTTTTTCAGTTGATTAGCGTCCATCTCTAAATAATAGACATTAAGAAATAGTGGAGTGATTGTCTATTCCGTACTTTTTTTTTCTTTTTTCTTTTTTTTTTGTAAATTTGTTTATACCACACTTTATTATGTTAGAAACTTTAATTTCTCAATTATTTGAAAGAAAAGCGTTAGCTATTTTGAAGTTAAATTATTATATATAAAAGAAGAATGATTAATTTGAGGTGAAGGGTGTGTTGCCACATTCAAACTAATGTAATTAATCCAACTAAAATATAATTTCGAGCAACCACATCAGGTTGACTTCGAACTATCTCTTTATTTATTTACAAACTAGTTAAAAACAATTCGTTATTTTCACATATTTAATTAAATAAAAATGAAAAAAAAAACCATTATTCTCGAATTATGGATCTTTGGTTTTTTTTTTCTTTTCTTTTTTTTTTTTGTAAAGTTTAGTTAAATTTTCCTGGATTTAATATTTTATAAAGGAACTTGAAATCATAAATTAAATAATACAATATTATTTGCAATACTTGAAAATAAAGAAATGCAATTTGCGAATATCCTCTTTTTTTCGTGTAGAAAATATCCCTATTTAAAGTTAGCTATAAAATCATATATTCCCAAGCTTAAGAGCATCAAAGATAATACATGGGGATCAAAACGGCAGCAATTATGAAGGCCCAATACGGATCCAACAAATGCCTATCTTTGATTAACAAATATTAATTTGACAACTCGCCTATAAAAAAGAATCGAGCAATATAAATTAAGCATATTTAATTGCCGCCTCAAATGAAAGAGTAATAAAGTCAAACCGATCATAGTTCAACTAGTTAAAAGCGTATCTCCCTGACCAAGAAGTCATTGGTTCGAATCCTCCCACCCCACATGTTGTTGAACTAAAAAACAAAGATTTATAAAGAGATTAGTATTTTTTTAAAAATATTATAATTTAAATATTAAGTAAACACCGTATAAAATAAAGATTAGAAGATTTGCTAAAATAACCCGTTGGCCAAAAAGTTGTTAAAATGGCGAGGGAGAAGGTGTGGAGGGAGGATATGTTATTTTTTTTACATGTTCGGTATATGTTTTTTAGATGAGATCATGAGCGTGTTTGAAGCTCACTTTATTTTTATTATGTCCACTGAAAATAAATAAATAAATAAATAAAATTAAAATTAGAAGATTTGATTCCACCGCCCATAAAAACACACATGTAATATTTGCTCATTAGAATGATGCTCAAATTAGTAGGAAGGGATTAGAATGGAAGAAAAGGAATTTATTTATTTTTTTGTTTTGAAAAAATCTAATTTTCACTAAGTTAAATATTAAATTATGCTATTCCTAGGATTGATGTTGAGGGTTTAATTAGATTCATTTTTGTGTTTAAAGAGTGATAGAAAGAACAAATTATTTGGATTTGATGATAATTGGAATATCGAAAGGGAGAGAGAAAGTGGATAATTGCAATCTAAAATCTAAACTTTAGAATAAAAATCTTGGAGATGCGAACTTGCTAACACCAAAATGCCAATTTTTCTATTTCAGTAATTCTTTTAATAATAAGATATGCGTTATGTATTATGTTCATGGTATTGTTTTTCTTTTTTTCTTTTTTTTTTTGAAAAAATAAAATAGACAAAGTAGAAGTTTAATTTTTTTTTAGTTTAAGTTACCATTTTGATCCTTATAATTTGAACTTAGTTTTAATTTAGTCTCTAACGAGATGTTAATAATTTTTTTTAGTGATAAATTTTTTATAGATGTGGGAATATGATTGAGTGTTTAATTTAAGTAGTATGTCGATAACAAAAGAAGAATGATGGAATCTAGTTTTTTAGGAAAGAGGAGACTGACTAGGGGATCAAGTGCCAATCAATTAAGACATATATTATTCTTAACCAAAAGATCAAATGTTCAAATCTACACGCCACATATTTTTTAACTAAAAAAAACTAGGGTGTCAGGTTTAAGAACTCGGAGATTTTTAAAATATATAGAAAGATTGTAGCAATTTTAAAAACTAAAAGTGAAATTTCCTCTATTTTTGTTGTCGAAATTTAAAAAGTAAAAAATAAAACAATAAACTGATTACTAAACAAACTTAATTTTTAAATAATTAAAAAAAAACCCCCCTTTCAAACAATATTTAAAATTTTCAAATTACTCAAACATCATATCTTGAGGTATCATATTATTTTGAATTAAATCAATTCATTTTGAAGTTGACTTGAATTTAGGATGGAAAAAAAATATAATGCATAAGAAATGATGATAATAGGGTTGATTTTAGAAAATCATATTTGCGAGAAGCGTGACTTAGAAAGTACTATCTAATGAAGACTTATGAATTAGAGAAAATGACACATAAATTAAAATAAAATAACATAAATAAAAACTTAGGCGCATAAAATAGTGAGTTAAATTTTTTGATTTTTTTTTTCTCTTTAAGAAAGATGAAAGGAAGAGGAAAAAGGGTAGAGTGGAATGCCCACTGTCGTGATGGGGAAAGAAGAATGATTGGGGAGAAGGAACTAACGTCAATTATAGATTTATAGGCTTACTATAATTCCTTTCATTTGGTACAAATAGTACTCTAATAAGTCACACATTATCTTTCGATCTACAATTTTTTTAAAAAAACTTCGTACAATTTTTTGAAAAAAAAAAAAAAGAAGAAGAAGAAAACCCCACTCCACTAATGTAAGTGGGATTTGGTTAAGCTTTGAAATTTGTCCCAAAGAAAATATGAGATTTTCAATTTTGTGTGAAGAGTACCTCAAAAAAGGGAGGATCCATCATTATTATTAATCTATGCCATATATTTCTCGATATTAATAAAATCTAGCCAATAATTTCAATGTATGAATTTGAATATACACAAGCCCCTAGTATTTTTCAATTGAAATTTTCAACCAAAAAAAACATGAATTGTTTAATTGATTTTTTAAAAAAATAAATTTTAGAGTAAAAATCAAACAAATCGGCTCATAACATTTGACCACTTAGTTAATGATATATGTTTTAATTAATTGAGTTATGTTCAAATTGGCAATATGATTGATTAATTTAATATAACGTGACATTGATCCGCTTTTTCAATTTTGACTTGCACCTACCTCCATGTCCCTCATTTTTCTTTAAATCCATGATAACAATGAATAGATATGAAAAGTGTTATTTATTTATTTATTGGTGTGGGGGGCTATGTTTTTAGGCTAAGAAAATTAGCACACGTGGGAAATGGAAAATTCCATGTCGGATAATTGGCGTGTTTAAAAACGTACGAGTCAAGGTATTGATGATGACGTGGGTGAATGTGATTGGTAGGTAATAGGAATTGGTCAAAATTAAAAAAGTGTGATATTATATATCTATGGCGTACAGGTTGGCAAAGGCTAAGAAGGCTAATTAATTGAACTAAAAAAAAAGACTAATTAATTTTGAGGAAAGCGAAATAGGTTATCTTCAACTTCATCACTCACCGTCAATCACTCAACTCTGAAAAATTTTGATGATGATGATGATGATCGATGATGCTGATGCCTGGCTTCTTTCCACCTACATTAGTCAAACATCCGAGCAATATCTTAGTGAATTCGAATCATTTCCTTTCGTACTTAATTTTTACGTTAAATGATTAATGTAGTCATACTATCCATAATTTCAAGAGTTTAAATTGATTGTATTTATAATTTAGTTATATCTCTCAAAACGTTCATGAATTTAGAAAATTCTAATGACGGTTTTCTTATGTGACACATTCTTTTTAGATGCCTATTCATACTCATCACTTTCTTTTATCACGTGTGCCACGTGTATAGAGAATATGTCATGTAAATTAAATTGTTCACTTTTGTTGATACTATGAATATTTGGGAAGATTTGATAAAACTATAAAAATTAAATTGAATTCTTAAAATCATAAGGTTTCAATTGAAACTAAACACAGAGTATTGAGACTAAAATTGTAATTTAACTTTATCTATAAAAACGAAAATAGAAGAAAGAAATTAGTAATAAACAAGACCTTAATTATTAGGTGTGTAAAGAAATATTTAGCTCACAAATTAGGTTTGTATAATTTAAAGTTGTGAGATTGAGTCTCTGAGTTTTTGTTTTTTTTTAGGAAATGTCCATTTTTCTTTGTACAATATTAAAATTATGCTTCTCATTTTACGCCTTTTTATTTTATATGTTAAATAATTTATTCTACGTGTACTTTTTGTTCACTTACAATGTTCTCATATCAAAGTCATATCATATGTACTTTAAAAAAAAAAAAAAAGCATTTACCTTTCACGTGGCAAGGTGTGTTTCCATCCTTCGAACACTTTAAAGTTAATTTTGTTTATGTATAAGATTTTATATGATCTAAAGTATACTTTGGGAGGTATATTGAGATTTAAATGATTGAGAGTACAAAAGTAAAGATTTTTATCCATGAGAACTCTTTTTCCTGACCAAAAAAAAATTCGTTTCTTGTCAATTAAAAAACATTCAAGATTTGCATGAGATCCCCCATTTAAAGAATAAATACCTATGAGCAATTTTATGAATTGCTAGGCTTCCCATGGAAAAAAGAAACAAAAAACAAAAGAAAATGGAGATCTCTTATATATGATGCTATTATTTATTATAACAAAATTTAAATTAAATTTGCATTATATATTATCTAGGTATTATACTATGTACCAAAAAAAAAGATATGTCATCTAGTCTTTGTGTAAGATGGAAAAAATATTATTTCTAGCGTTATTTGATGTAATGATACATCTTGTCGTTCACTTGCGATATGAAGCAAAAGTTGTAGGGCTCGTTACTTACAGTTGGATGTACCCTATTGAGAGAAGTCTGCCTACGAACATTGAAACAGTACGTACGGAATAAAGTAGTCTCGAGGGTTCCATAGCGGAGGCATTTATCATGACTGAATCCCTGAACTTCTGTTCGTTGTATCTAAGTGGGGTCGAAACAAGATTTAATAGAGACGAACGGAATGATGATATACAATCCCTCAACACGAGTTTTGTGATTCATTTGAAGTGTTTAGACAAAGTGCATGACCAATAGGAGGTCGATCGTAAGGACATTATCACGAGATGAGAAACGAATTGTTCATTAGTTCGTATTGAACAATTGTGCTGAGCTAGAGTCTTATCGCATACAACATTTGAGACTACTTCGCCCTAGAGCGACGAAATTTAATATTCCTTGATATACGTGAAATTAAATAATTATTAAGTTTAATGATTATCATATTTCTTTTGGGATAAGTACATAATACACTCTATACAATATACTTTATTGTG
>JAOANK020674469.1:0-11465 GCA_026257165.2 Telfairia occidentalis | reverse complement strand
CTTTCAAATTATCCTAGATATTAAATAATAAAAATCATTATTCTCACTACAAATTTCATGTTAAAAAACCTATATTAATCCCCATGTGACACATCATCATTAAATTAATAATGAAGAATAATTCAAGGCAGATTAACAATAAAATAAGAGTTAGACACTTCAAATTGACCATTAATAAGCATATATTGAGCTATATAACTCTGTCTTGGAGAGTTATCACACCCCCAAGCTTGAATCTTTGCTTGTCCTCAAGCAAAACAGATAGAAGTTACCTTATATCACCAACTATGCAGCTTCAGTTTACAAGTCTTGTGATCATTCAGAGGTCGTTTTCTTAACTCTCTCTATTTCCTTTCCTCACCACTTTCTACTCACCCCAGTAACTTTCATCCGACTGCATTCCTTAAGACTCCTAACTAAGTCCTACGTTGCACTCGTTTCTTTCTTTTCCCTGTTCTGAAACTTCGACTCTCATCTTCTACCACAATATTCTATCACTCACTTGCAAAAACTCAAAACTTCTACATTTAGGGGTGAAGACTGGTTTATGCTACAAATGCTACAACATTAAGTGAACTTCCCTTTCTATTTTTGCTTTTGCCTATATTTTTTTTTTTACATAGATGAAAAGAGTAATTCGTCACCTTCATTTTGGCTTATCCGCACTTTTTAGGCGCTGAATATCCAACTACGAGCAACCAATTAAGAAGTCTCGGGTGTATCACCTTTGTTCTGGCTTATCCCCGCTTCCTAGGCGTTGGATATCCAACTATGAGTAATACACAAAACCCTTCTCCTTTCATCTATTTTTGTCTTGTTTTGTTTTTCCTTTTGTTTTTTTAAATCAAAACAAAGGAAGCTCACTTGCTTTACAAAATGATTACAGAAGGCACATTACTCATACTTCTAAATAGGTACACTACCCCCAAACTTGAATTTGACAATGTCCTCATTGTTGACTAAGATGTATAGCTAGTATAAGGGGTAGGGAGAACATGTGAGATAGTAATAAGAAATTACAAACAATTGAAGAAATTAAGAGAGAGGTTTTGTTGACTAATCTTTTTTCGAAGAACAACACGGAAAGTTGTACAGGTTTCGTTAGTTGGCCTAAAGAATTCTAACTAGCTATAAGCTCCAGAAACGTGTAGGTGTGGGTACCTTTAGGGAAGCAGAGAAGGGTGAACATCATCGAACTGATCGTAGAACGCGCAAAACCGAACTGAGGCAGCCAAAGCTGAACAAACTGCTGGGCAACAAACTCCCACTTAATATAGGCTTGAGTACATATGCACACAACGTATTAGACACATTATAACCATGGGCACAAGTTTTTTTTATTTTTATAACACACAAAGGCAATAATAACGCAGAAATCAAGGAACACATGAACTATAAGCCTGTGAACTATAGATGCAAAAAGGGGTAGATCACATAAGAGAATGTTGGCGCATGATGCCAGCATTAGGAGAAACAGAATGATAAAACTAAAATGATGGTTAAGTACAACCAGAAGGTTTAGAAAAGAGAGAAACTTCCCTTCAGCTGTCAGCACTTTCTCCAGAAAACTGGAGCGCCTCCTTCGATTTTTTGAGGGAGAGTGACGACAATGCTGGTAGATGGGCATTTTTCTCCATGACCATATGATTATTTCTTGCACAATCATATTTTTAATGATAAAATTTAAATTGCGCTGACGATCATCTAGTGTTTGTTCGATGACCTTTTTTTTTTTTGCAAAACCTAAAGTATATTCATAATCAATCTTTAATTGTGCTGGAGTAAAGGTGGGCAGACTTCTATCTAATTCTAAGTAGAAGAAATTCAAGTTAGAGGAAAGATGTTTCATTTTTTACTGAGGTGGTTCGATGATTAATGGATTTGCTAACTGAAAAGTCCTTTCAACTAGCTCTAAAGATTTGAATTGTCTATGTGCTGGAAAATATGCTACAACATCCTCTACAGCATCGTCTGATTGCAGGCACTCTGGTAAGCATGATTTGATGGTGGGTATTGCCTTGTAAATCTTCTCTAGCGGTATTTCTGCAGCATCTTCTGCAGCAATTGTATTCTTCTTCTGGTCTTGTTCCTTTCTCAACGACTCATTCTCTGCAAATTCATCTTCTTCATTTGGACTTTCTGCTTGTTACTCTTTCAATTAAGTGCTATGTGAAGATTTCGTTGCAGCAACATTTTCAATTGTATAAGGAATTTTGGTAGTGATTTCTAGCTCTTTATCTTCACTTTTTGGTATCTGCATACTGCTTGGTAACATTTTTGTCAGACTATTTTTTAGCTCATGAGCTAACGTCTCTATTTGCACTTCTAAGTTTCTCAAAGATACTGCTTGACTCTGGATAATAATGTCGTTTTTGGCCATATATTCCATCATTAAATTTTCCAAAGTATTTGATTCTACTGGAGGGTGCTGCAGCATTCTTTGTTGACTAAAATCTTGTTGCAGTGGTTGGAAAAATTCAGGAGGATACTACTGTTCGCGAAAAAATTCTGGAGGATATTGTTGTGTAGAAAAATCCTGTGGGAGATACTTTTTGGACTGGGTCAAGGGCATAAAACGTAGTTGTTCTTGTTGTTGTCCTTCCCACGAGAAGTTCGAGTGTTGACTCAATCCAGGGTTGAAAGTACTTTCATAAAGGTCGCCACAATTATAACTTGATTGTTGCCCCACATAACAAAGTGATTTTGGATTGATTGGGAAATTCTCAAACATATGGCTATCTCCAAAACAAAAAGTAATATCCGTCATTTGATGACAAGCACTTGGTTGGTATAGGCCTCCCATGTTCATTTGTTGCAGCATGTTGGACATGACAGAGAGTTGAGCACTTATTTCTAATAATGTATCCATTTTTTGTAAAGCTCTTTGTTGCAATCTATTGACGAAAGTTCCCTTCAATTTCAAAGTCAATTTGAAATCCCAATGCATGCCCGCCGTACACATACTAAATATCATCTGCAACTGTAAGGATACAACTACAAGTTAGCTTAACTTTAAATTAGAAGGTTGCTGCAGCACAATATTGAGTAAAAAAATTGCTTGATAGTTAAAAAGAATCATCGACAATGGTGCCAAAAAACTTGTTGTCTTCATAGGAATGCGACGAATAAGCTTCAGCAATGAAGAATAATATTAAAAATGAAGACAACGAATGCTTAAGTATAAGCAATCGTACAAGTAATAAAGAGAAAGTATTTCAGGATATCATCTCCACAGGGATTCTTTAACCATTTAAGAAAAATTTACTTTCGATTGTGCGACAAAAAGAAAGAAGGGTTGGAAGAATAATGTTGGTTTAATCGTCAGTGAAATAAAGAATAAAAGAAAAGGTAATACTGTAAAAATGTGATAGAAGTGTGTGAGCATACACAATAGCTAAATCACAAACAAAATTAATTTCCAACAAATTTGGGAACGACTCATGATAAACACTTTCGAGTTCTATGAAATATTAAGCTAATCAGTCTTATGTCTAAGTTCAGATTAACTATAATCAAGTTTAGCACCTACCCATATGATTTTACAGCCAAATACATTATGTTTAGCGCTATTCGACACGATTAAAAAGCTAACCGTTACTGCATCATTCTAGTGTTTTCGATTAAACCCAACCCTTTCAGTATTGAGCCTAACTAAAATACTTAATCATTGGACTAAGTATCATGGAAGATAAAGAAACTAGAATGAGCGGAAAGAAATAATTCTATTTAAGAAAATAACTAAACAAATCACAACATTGAAGTAAGGTTCATCTCATAGCTAAACCACAAAGATAATTAATTCCTACTCATGTTTATATCCATGCTAACAAAGTATGAAATATTCATACTAAATAGAAACTAAGTAAAAGAAATTTAAGAGAAGAAATGGAACTATAGGTGAGTCTTTTAGCTACTCCAATGACGTTTTCTTCCTTCAAAGCTACTGCTTCTTAGTTCCCTTGTTGCAATGGAATTTTCTTTCTCCTTCAAGGAATAGGTTTCTCCTTTCCTTCTCCCCAAAATTGTATATTACGGCTGCCCCAAGCTTTTATGCCTCAAAATAAGAATTTATTATCTTTAAATAGCATCTTTTAAGCCTCCAAGATGATGCCACACGTCCTTACTAGGTTAAAATTTCGGGTTCATCACATTTTGCGTGCCATCTTATTAAATGAAATCCCAGTGCGCATGTTTTTCCTCTACTGTTATGTTGTAGCAATTAAATGAAATCCCAGTGCGCATGTTTTTCCTCTACTGTTATGTTGTAGCAATGCTACAACATTTATGCCGCATAACCTGTAAAATTGAGATATTAAATAATAAAAATCATCATTCTCACTACAAATTTCATGTTAAAAAACCTATATTAATCTCCATGTGACACATCATCATTAAATTAATAATGAAGAATAATTCAAGGCATATTAACAATAAA
Source organism: Telfairia occidentalis (assembly GCA_026257165.2). NCBI lineage: Eukaryota > Viridiplantae > Streptophyta > Magnoliopsida > Cucurbitales > Cucurbitaceae > Telfairia > Telfairia occidentalis. The sequence continues at coordinate 7,030 of JAOANK020674469.1, read as the reverse complement.
ACAAGAGCTAGACACTTCAAATTGACCAATAATGAGCATATATTTGAGCTAATAACTCTCTTTTGGTGAGTTATCACCTGCAACTTGGACATAAAAAGAAAAGCAAAATAAAGATCGAAAAGCCCTTACATTAATTCATCTTCCCTTGTCAAATAAAATTTCGCAAGATGTTTTGAAAGAGAAAACTACTGCTGGATTATGGCTAAGGTTAGAGCAATTATGCATGATGAAAACTCTAACTACTAAATTACATCTCAAGCAGTGATTATTTTCTTTTCATATGGATGAATGATCATCTTTAGATAACCATTTGGTTGGTTTTAAGGAAATTATTTATGATTTAGAGGCTATGGAGGTTAGCTACGACGAAGAGGATTTAGCTTTGATTCTATTGTGTTCTTTACCTCCCTCATACATGAACTTTAGGGATGCAATATTATATGATAGTTTATTCTCTAAGGAGAAAATAAAACGTATTACTAGTGGTTCAGAGAGTCAAGTAGAGGAGTTACTTGCTCAAGGGAGAACACAAGAGAAGAAAAACTATGGTGATCAGAGACATCAATCAAAATCTAAGAATAGGACAAAACATGCAATTACTACAAAAAGAAGGGTCATATCAAATCTGAATGCTACAAGTTACAAAATAAGAATAAAAGAAACCCTTCTTATGAAAAGGGAAAACAACCAAAGACTTCTTGTCCAGCCAGTGTTGTTGAAGGTGATAATAGTGACGGTGATCTCTTAGTTGCTTCTAACGACAATTTGAATTCCTATGGTGAATGAATTCTTGATTTAGGATGTTTGTTTTATATGTATCCTAATAAGGATTGGCTTTCAAGATATGACACAACATCTAAAGGTGCAATTTTGATGGAAAATAATGCATTTTGTAAGATAGTTGGTATTGGAACAATCGAAATCAAAATGTTTGATGGAGTTGTCAGGACGATTGATGTGAGACGCATTCCAAATTTGAAGAGAAATTTAATTTCTATGAGTACTCTTGATTCAAAAGGGTACAAGTATATTGGTGAAGATGGAGCTTTGAAGGTTAGCAAGGGTGCTTTGACAATTATGAAATGACAGAAAAATTCTACCAATCTCTACATATTACAAGGTTCTGTAATCCTTGGTGCTATAGTAGTTTCTACACCTACTTTATCTGATAATAACATTACTCTACTTTGACATATGCGTCTTGGGCATATGAGTGAAATTGGGATGGTCGAGTTGAGCAAAAGAGGACTTCTTGATATACAAGAAATTTATAAGATTGAATTTTGTGAGCATTGTGTGTTTGGGAAACAGAAATTAGTCAAATTTATGAAATGTATTCATAATACAAAGGGAATACTTGATTATATTCACTATAATCTCTGGGACTAGCTAAGGTACTGTCTGAAGGTGGTGCACTCTATATGCTAAGCACAATTGATGATTTTTCTAGAAAAGTTTAGGTGTTTTTCTTGAAGCAAAAGAATCAAGTGTTCTCTACATTTAAGGATTGAAAAACTATGATTGAGAAACAAACAGGAAGATAAATAACATGTCTTCGTACAGATAATGGCTTGGAATTTTGTTTTAATGAGTTTAATGCCTTTTGTAAGTTTCAGAGAATTCTTCGACACTTATAGTACGTCATACTCTATAGCAAAATGGAATAGCAAAGCAAATGAATTAGACTTTGATGGGTAAAGTCCGTTGTATGTTGTCAAATGCAGGCTTACCTAAATCTTTTTGGGCTAAAGCTGCTGCTTTAGCATGTCATCTTATCAATAACTCTCCTACTATATCTCTTCAGAAAAAGACACCATAAGAAATGTGGTCCGGTACTCCTACCAATTATTCAGATTTAAAGGTATTTGGATGTCTTGCTTATGCTCATATGAATAATGGTAAACTTGAATCAAGATCTTTGAAATGCATTTTTATAGGATGTAAACTTGGAGTTAAGAGATATAAGTTATGGTGTCCCAAAACTAAAAAGTTAATTGTTAGTAGAGATGTTATCTTTGATGAATCATTCATGTTGCATAAACAATCTTCTAAAGAAGAGTCTTCAGATAAGATTCAGTGAGATTTGTACGTACAGGTAAAGTTTGAGTTAAAACAATCTTCCAAGTCAGATAAAGATGATGTTTCTAATGCTTGTGGCACTTCTCTAGAGATTCCTCATAAAGGTGATATATTTTCATCTCCACAAGCACCACTGCAATATACTATAGCTAAAGATAGACCTAGAAGAGAATTTTGACCTCCACTAAGATATGTTGAGGCTGATTTAGTTGCTTATGCTTTAAATGTTGCTGAAGACATTGATTCTAGTGCAGAGGCATCTACATTTTTAGAGGCAGTAAATGGTAACAACTCTAGTAAGTAGATGATTGCAATGCAAGAAGAAATTGAGTCTCTCCACAAGAATGGTACATGAGAGCTTGTGAAACTTCCTAAGGGTAAGAAAGTCGTTCGTTGTAAATAGATATTTAAAAGAAATGAAGGTATCCCAAGAGTTGAGAAAGCCAGTTATAAAGAAAGATTAGTTGCTAAAGGTTACAGTCAAATCCCTGATGTTGACTATACTGATGTATTTTATCCAATTGTGAAACATAGTTCCATTCGTGCATTATTTGGTATTGTAGCTATTCATGATCTTGAACTTGAGTAGTTAGATGTAAGGACTATATTTCTACATGGAGAACTTAAAGAAGATATTTATATGCATCAACCAGAGGGTTTTGTAGTTTTAAGGAAAGAAGACTATGTATGCTTGTTAAAAAAGCCTCTTTATGGCATGAAACAATCACCAAAATAATGGTACAAAAAATTCAATTTTTTTATGATTATTCATAATTTCAAGAGGAGTAGTTATGGTTGTTGTGTATATTTCAAGAAGAATCAAGATGAGTCGTTTGTATATCTTCTCTTATATGTTGATGATATGTTGATAGCTGCTAAAGCTATAAGAGAAATTAGAAAAGTCAAAGCAGAGCTCAGTGAGGAGTTTGACATGAAATATTTGGGAGCAGCAAAGAAAATATTGGGTATGGAAATTATGAGAGACAGAAAAGCAAGAAACTTTACTTACGTCAAAAGGGATATATTGAGAAAGTTTTGTCCAGATTCAATATGCACAAAGCCAAGCCTATTAGTGCTTTGTTAGCATCACATTTCAGACTTTTCATCTGCTTTGTCTCCACAGTCAGATGATGAAATTGATTATATGTCTCGAGTTCCTTATTCTAGTGTAGTTGGGTCTCTCATGTATGCTATGGATTGTTCACGTCTTGATTTGTCCTACGCACTTAGTGTAGTTGGTAGATATTTGGGAAATCTTGGTAAAGAAATTGGAAAGCAGTTCAGTGGATTTTGAGATACTTGCGAGGTACTATTGATGTTTGTTTACATTTCGGGAGAACAAGAGATGAAGTTATTGGCTATGTGGATTCTAATTTTGTTGGCGATCTTAACAAAAAAAGATCTTTCACTGGATATGTATTTTCTATTGGTGGTTGTGAAATTAGTTGGAAAGCTACGTTGCAGGCTACAGTTGCATTGTCTACAGTAGAGGCTGAGTATATGGCAATTACAAAGACTTGTAAAGAAGCTATTTGGTTGAGAGGGCTGTTTGATGACCTTAGTAAAGATTTATAGATTACTACAATCTTTTGTGACAGTCATAGTGCTATCTTCCTTAGATTAGATGTTTCATGAGAAGATGAAACACATTGATATTCGAGACGATTTTATACTAGAAATTATTGTCCTGGCGATATTGTTGTGAGCAAAATTAGCACCAATGATAATGCAGCTGATATGATGATTAAATCTTTTTCATTGAACAAATTCAAGCATTGCTTGGATTTGGTTGGTGCCAGTAATTGCTAAACTACTTAAACATTTGGAGAAGATGATTGAAGTTTTTCATTTGACAGTTGGAAAAATTAACACCAAGGTGGAGATTTGTTGTGGCGATAATATTTTGTCCCACATCTGAAAGAATGAGTTTTGATAGCTTTTTGGAAGCCTATATAAATCCCTTCACCCTTAGTTATTTGGTGCGCTTTTGAGTAAGAGTATTATTTCACTTTTGCATTTAGAATTATAATTAATTTCTAATTATTAATTTGGAGAGTTTAAATATTTTGGGTGTATTGAGTGCTTGAGAGTGCACTTTTGTAGTCTCGTTTTGACATTAGTGGAAAATATTCTCATTGTGTTCGCCCATGGATATAGGTTTAGTTCGAAACATGTAAGTTATCTTTGTTCATTCTTCTCTCTCTTAATTAATATTAAACGTGTAAGTTCTCTTTGTTCATTCTTCTCTCTCCTAATTAATATTTTGCAATTCCTATAAGCATGATCTAGTTTATTTATGCTACGAATTAGTAAAGAACCAATAAACTATTATTGAGTTTCATACTTGGTAAAAGATGATTGATGGATATTTGGCTTCATTTTGGACATCAATCCCAAACAATGAATGACGCCTAGCACCATCAGTTAGATCATTCTTCTCCAAAGAAGTCTTGTCATTGCTTTTTGCCAAATTCTCTTAGACCCCCCAAATTAAATTCATAAACATATATTAAAAATACAAACATATTTTGAAATTTTTTTTTATCCATGAATTTTTAAACTTAATTTTTATATATTTTAAAATGAAGGAAAATTTATTTTAAACGATATTTTTAGTGTTAAAGCTGGGAAAATAATTTAATATAATCTCTAAAGTCAATATTTCATTCGTGACATTGACAAAAAAGAACTTAGAAAGCTTATTTAGGCTATTTTTTTTTGGATCCCCTACCATCCTAGTTGATTTCTTATTGGTCAAAATATTTTAGAGATGACAAAAATTTATATGAAAGGAATTCTCATTCAAACGCACCAATGAGGCGTACCTCTGAAGATGAATGACAAAAAAAATTAAAAAAAATAAAAATCTAATTTTGTTAGATATGAAAATAGAGAATAAATTTTCCACCTCATTCCAACCTCCACTTTTGACCTAGAGTCTTTTAATTTATTAATATACATGCTTATTGACTCTTTAAAGTTATTCTATTAATAAAAATATTCAATATTTTTTAAAATTAACTAATAAGTCATAAAAATATTAAATTTGGCAAAAAAAAAAAAAAAACTACAAATGATTTAATATATTTAATTAAAATTTTATTTAAAAAACAAAAGCTAAAAAATTATTTTTGTAGTAAGGAATCCAACCTTTAAACAAGAATTGCCCGACTTCAACTCTAATTCTCTCTAAACTGAAGGTCAAAGCAAAGAATGGAATAGTAATCTTTGTGAGATTAGAAAAAAGAAGTTCATCCTCTTCAAGACATGAAAAGTGAAGACACAAAAAAGAAATTTTTATGGAGTTAAACTGCTAATTATTGTTGGGACTTATATTAAAATTAAAGTCTTCCAGCTTTAATTTATACTTTGTCTTCAGTAAAATTAAAGAGAACATAGAATCACTACCCAACCTTAAGAAACTCACAAGTATTTTGATTGAATACATGACATGACAAAAATTTGAACATTATAGATATTGATTGATAAAATCAGAATTTTTAAAAATTCTTATAATCTTAGATTGGCTTTCGAAAAAAAAATAAAAAAAATAAAAAAATAATACATTTGATGATAAAATCTTCGTGTGTTTTATTCAAGATTCAAGGAGATGATATGACTTCCTCATCTTTCTTAAAACAACCTCTACTTTTTGAAGAGTTGAGACAAAGCCATAGTTTCTACAAAGAATTAAGTATAAAACAAAATAGGAGGGTAATTGTCAATGTTTGTTTCCTTTTAGTTTGAATTTGTTCGTTCCTATTTAAAATAAGAATTTCTACCTTGTTTAGGTTTTTACTAGCTACGACTCTATCTAGAAGAAAAACGACCCCTCTGCTAACCGAGTAATTTTTTAAAATATTAAGGTCATAAATCATTGACTAACCAATATACTCCTTCAAATTCGAAGTCAAGTATGAGAAAATTTAAGGTTCGTTTAGTACGTAATTCAAATTTTGTTTCTTGTTTCAAATTCAAAAAATCAAATGAATTTAGTGGATATATATATTTGGTGAATTTGTATATGAAAACTATTTTTGGATCTTGTGATTCAAACAATAAAAAATCTAAAAACAATATTTTTATGTTTTCAGTGTTTTCAAACTTTAAATTTAAAATTTTAAAATGTATAATTACACTAAACAAGCAAAAAAAAATGACAAATATATTATTTCATGTTATAAAGTCATTTTATTTTATTTTTTTTGTAAAAAAAAATATATATAAGTAATACATTATAAATTATATAATATTATAAAATGTTAATTATACAAAATTTAAAATATAAAATTGGCTAATAAACTAATTAATTATATTTTAAATAGAACTAAATACTTAATTAGTAATAATTATCATTTTTATTGATTATATGAATATTTTACTAAATACAATTTGAATAAATTTTTTAAATTGAGATATAATCACTACAAGAACATTTGTTATTCCCGACGTAATTAAACGTCGGTATATAGTATCAAAACGTCGGCTAAAATAACCACCGACGTTAAAAAAAAGTTGGCAATAACGTTGGCAAAAGCAAGTCGGGAGATCATATGCCGACGTTTCGCCAAATCGTCGGTGGATATTAGTGTCTGCCGACGAAATGTTTGCGTTGGGGATTATCAAAAGATACCGACGTTTTTTTAATCGTCAGTATATAGTTGTTCTACCGATGTTTGGTTAAAACGTCGGCAGTAAATATGATGGAATATTTTGCACATTGGTTAGTGTTCTACCGACGTTTTTTGATAACGTCGGTAGAGATCGTCATCCGCTAATGTTTTATAACGTCGGCAGATGTATTTTTCTCTATTTAAAATTTAAAAAAAATTGTATTTTTTCATATTAGAAACCTAATAATACATTGAAGATTCATATTTAATATGCAATTACACATTTCTAAACGATGCAATTTTATAAATTAATGTAAATATTTTTACAACAAACGAAA
>JAOANK020674145.1:0-11465 GCA_026257165.2 Telfairia occidentalis | reverse complement strand
AACTTCAATAACAACTTTATTGACAATAGAATGTGTTTACAAGTCATTCGAGTTTTAGGACATACACACCCAACATGCTTCTCCATTTGATCTCAATTGATTTACAATTGAGAGAACACAATTGAAAAATTCTTCAATAGTCCCTACATCTTTCATTTTAATTGTATCAAATTCAGCTCGAAGTGCTTGCTATCGTACCACTTTTACCTTTTATTCTCCTTCGTACAAACTCTGGAATGCATCCCATGTTGCTTTAGCAGTCGAGATTCCTGATATTTTTTTAAAGACATTTTCTTCTACAGCTTGGTAGATAAAAAATAATGCCTTTTTATCTTTCTTTCTAGAATCTTTCAACTCATTGAATTGTTGTTGTGAAAAATCATTCTCGCTTTCTAGCTCCAAATATCCTCTATCAACATATCCCAAAGATCTTAAGATACATAAAGAACTTTCATTTGTTGACTCCACAGTCTATAATTCTTTCCTTCAAAACAAGGAAGTTGAGGATGCAATATGTTGTTGGATGACATCTTTCAACCTTAGCTTTGATACCAGTTTGTTGGAAGCGTTGATAAGTCCTTTCTAAGATTCACTCTAAATTCACAAGGTTTGAAGAGAAGAAATTTGTTCTCTTATAAAACTCAAAAACACTCAAGAGAAGAAAATTACTATTTGAATATCTATCTTCAATTTACTTCAACTTGATTGATTTGTTTGGTTAGAATTGTATTCACCAATCCATATATTTAGCTTAAATTCTAACAGATTAGTCATTAAATTCTCTTTCCATCCTGTATTCTTTTTTTCCAAATTTCCTTTTGGTTGGTTATTTTCTATATTTAACTCATCTGTCATAATTGTTTGTGTGGAATCAGCCTTAAATGGAGGGGTCAAAATATTCTTGAATGTAATCGCATGTCGATTCTCCTCTAGTAGGATTGTCTGGCTAGATTTTGCCGAAAAACTTCCCCCTTCTGGTGCATGACTATCCTCATCACCAAAGTACTACTCATGCACGAGCCTTTCTGTAACGCCCCAAGATTAAGATTTGGACCATGATTCAAAATCAAGATCCATCACGTATTGGCCTCAGCATTCTCCTGTGACCTGGCCATGCAACCAACTTGACTTGAGCTGCTTGCGAGAGTGCATACTGCCCCCACAGACCAACACAGGTCCTTTCAACCTACTTTGTCTCCACTCACATGAATTCTAGGTAAATTCTCTAAGAGGTCACCTAGCATAAAATTGTTTTGAGCCAAGCATGCTTAACTTTGGAGTTCTTATGATTGAGCCACCAAAAAGAAAGATGCAACATGTTGGTAGAGTAGTGATTATACTCAGATGTTACTTAAATAAACTAAAATTATATGTAACGACCGGACCCTTACATAACAAGGTCTGACCCTACGACATGCATACCTAGACTTTGCTATAGTTTTGGTAAAAAAAATTTTACCAAAAACTTTTATTAAAAACTTTTATTAATCAAGTAGTAAAGACTTTACGAAAGTTTATTTTTATAAAACACCAGGATCCATAAAGCGTTAGCGTAGTGGAACAAAATGCATATATGACCAAAACAGTGAGTTTGATGGTTGGCCCCTTGAGTGACGTCTAGTCATGCCACCTACATTGTATCCTTACCTACAAAATCTGTAAAATAGGATGAGTAAATGATATACCCAGTAAGTAGCTCTCACCTAAGGTAGTGCCCAAATGCACAGTCACATGCAACATGTCATAAAAGCATATGATTGGGACCCAAAACATGAACTTATCATAACATGAGGTAATTGGTTACGCTTCGAACATGAGTTCCACTACCCTGATAAGAAGATGTGGACTTAAGAAAAACTAACTCATCTGATAATTAGCAGTGATATGCAGTCAATAGAGTCAGAGTCGCATCCGACATTAACCCTTAACATAAACATAAGGTGGGACTAGAGGGGTGCAACCATACATATCCTACTAGCCCCTAACATAAACATAACATAAGGTTGGGTCTCGAGGGGTTCAACCATACATACCCTACTAGCCCTAGAAGCATAGCCTATACCTAAAAATAACTTGATCTGAACGTGATCATGAACATACATAATGCATGGGGTCTCTTATAAAGAAACGTGTTTTAACATGTAATGTAATATAACATAATTAATGCAACATAACAAAGGCAAACTACCATATAAACCACTTAAAGAGAGAGTGAGATCAGCTACTTACCTCGATCGTGATCCTATTTATTCCCAATTATTCCTTATGGTTTGATCCTTTGAATTCGATGAAGAGCATTTATGATTACTTTTAAGATTATTGTATTAAGAAACTTCATGAACTTACTTATTGATAGAAATTATAATTATAAAAACTTAAGAGTACTAATATAACTATGCTTAACTCTATAATGATGATAATAGTAATAATAATAATAGTAGTAGTAGTAATACTAGTAGTAGTATGGCAGAAGAAAGATGGACACGGGAAGAGATGCAACTTGCTCATTAATGTTGATCCCGCAAGGACGCATGATGAAGCGTTGTCTAGAGGAAATCCTACTTCCAGAAGTTTGGTAGACTATGAAGGAATAAGCTAGCTGACTTAAGCGTCAGAGTGTGGTCGGAAACAACCCCAACCTCATTTTTGTCTTCCTCGTACGTCCGAGCAGCGATCTCAGAAGCTCACTTAAATTCTTGATAATTTTCGTGCAGAAACATTTGCGGCCGTTAGTGGGAAATTGATACAAGCCAACTTTCGTCATGATAGCCAAATCAGATTTCGATCACTCCTAGATCGATAGACGCCGGTCACTGCCCAGTAATGAGAGAACTGCCTCCATCCAACCAGACCCATCTTGCCCAACTAGGGAGGTGGGAGGGGCCATGGACGACAGACAACTACGGTACAAATCAAAGCCGTGCAGGCCTTGGTCCAAGACTAGACGCAAGCCATCCAGGCTGTACATGCACAAGTGCAGGCGTTGTTGAACTAGGCTCAGTCCACCCACGCCCAACCATAGGGGCCGGGGGCCCGTGATGCCGTAACATGAGCCTCAGATGTTGGACCCTAGAGTAGTGAGCGTCGAACTGAACTTCCCACAGGCGGCAGAAGCGTAAGGTCTTCGCCCCATAGGAACTTTCCCGTATGGTGTAGCTAGACACAAATTGGCTCGCAAGTGAACCGGCCTTAGCTCGACCTAAGGGACAAGTTCGAGGCCAAGAAGCAGGAGCACAGTGCGTCCTGCAGTAGGAGCCATTATACAGGTGCTTCCAGTAAACCCGATTGGGAGGATGCCTTCGAGAAGGTCCGTGCGAGCTTAATGCAAATTTCTATGATGAAATCAAGGAACTTTAGAAGACATTTGAATTGTGAAAGGCCCCAGCGTTGGGTGTAGCGAAGAAAATCCTTAATCCAGGCCTAAAACCTTTTACTGAGGAGGTAATGAACACAGAAATTCTAAAAAAGTTCAAAGACTAGACGATAAAGACATGACATAACCACAAATCCCATCAAGTACATGGACACCTACCGTGCCAAGATGGAACTTCACAGAGTTTCGAACGCTATCAGGTGTCAGGCATTGTCTGTCAAGCTGATGGGAGTGGCACAAGCCTAGTACCGAAAGTTGCAACCAGGTGTAATCTCCAGCTTCCAGGAGTTCGTCAAACTAGTTATCATCCAATTCCTTGGAAGTAGTGAAGATCGATGCCCTCCAAGCCACTTTATGGCCCAACATCAAACCGAAGGCGAGAAGTTACAATAATTTGTTACTTGGTTCAAGCAAAAAGCCTTCCAAGTAAGCGATTACTCCAAAGAGGCGATCATTGCCGCCTTCATGGATTGTTGTACGCACCCGAAGATGCTGCAGTACATCATCATGTACAAGCCAAAGACATTCGTAGAGCTTCTCGCACATGCCAACGACTTGATGGCCATAGAAGATCTGCTCATCACGAAGAAGATAGCGACAAAGTAGTCCACTTTGACCATATCCCATAAAAGGAAGGAGAAGGTCGATGATTCCTCATCTTCACAGTCGCACAAGCGAAAGGGTGAACGTAAAAAAGCAAGGCACAAAGACAAGCTCCAGAATCGGGGGTCGAGGTTGGAGAAGTACACCTTTACCACTGTACCCATCGCGAAGAGGTTGGGCTATTCTCCCCTGGGAAGGATACAGACCAGGTAGCATAAGTGCAACCGGTTGAAAAACTGCCGGTTCCATAAGGACCACGATCATGGCCCCTCAGACTCCTACGAGGTGAAAGAGCATATCGAGACCCTCATACAGCAGAGGTACCTGTAGAAGTTTGTGGCCTAATGACGGGCAACTGATGCCCCTACAGTCGCTGAATAGGAGATATCTCGATCATCTAGGGGAGCTCGCTCGATTGAGATCCAATACATATTCGAGGGGTGGTCCGAGGGCCGCATAGGCTAGAAAAGGAAGGCGTTGGCCTGGGATGCCAGGCATGAGGTGGGTTTAACCTCACCCCAACTGCCAACCACTCCCCTAATCTTCAACGATGAGAACACAAGAGAATGTCATAGCCCGCATAATGACGCACTTGTCATCTTGGCCTAGATTGACCAGGTGAAAGTCTTCCGTGTCCTTGTCAACGATAGGGCTTTCACAAACATCTTCTCATATTTGACCTACATGAAGATTCGTAGGCAACGGGGTAAATTAAAGTTGAGCCCTACCTGCTGGTCAGTTTCTTTCAGGAACGGATTACCCTGGAGGGCTACGTCGAGCTCTAAGTTAGTCTCGGGGAGGGGCCGACACAAGTTACTAAGATATTAGAGTTTGTGGTGATAGACGCGATGTCGACTTGCAATGCTATCCTTGAGAGCCTGACATTCGGCCTGTCCCATCCACATACCACCAGGTAATGAAATTTTCCACTCCAAATGGTGTGGTCATGGTGCGAGGCAAGCAGCGCACCTCATGGGAGTGCTACATGCTGGTCTTCAAAGGCACTCCAACGACTGATGCAATCGGGCCTGTTGCAGCCACCACGCCATTAGTCGGCGAGGGTGAGCACCAGTTTGATGCTCAGACAAGCCTGGTGGAAGATTTAAAGCTTATCCTCCTGCTAGACTCGAACCCACAGGTCAGCATCGGAACCAACCTGGGAGCCCAACAGAGTGAAAGCTTAACTAGTTTCCTCCAAAACAACGTCGATGTATTCGCCTGGTCCCATGAAAACATGCTGGGGATCAACCCCAACATAAGGGTGCGTCGTCTTAATATAGACCCAGCCTATCGACCCGTCAAATAGAAGCATCGATCGGTCGATGAAACAAGAAGCTCGACCATTAAAGCTGAGGTGCACAAGTTACAGGACGCTGGCTTTATCAAAGAAGCATACTACCCTGACTGGCTGTCGATGTGGTCCTTGTAAAGAAGAGCAACGGAAAGTGGGGCATGTGCGTGGACTTCACCCATTTAAACAAGGCTGACCCCAAAGACTACTTTCTTACCTAAGATAGACCAACTAGTCGACGCCATGGCTGGCCACGAGCTTCTGTCCTTCATGGATGCCTATTCTGGATACCACCAGATAAAGATGCATGTGCCAAACCGGGAGGATACCTCCTTCATAACTGACCAAGGGTTGTACTACTACAAGGTAATGCCCTTCGCCCTCAAGAACGTCGGGGCTACCTACTAGAGAATGGTGAACTTCATATTCACCAATTAGATCGGCTGGAACATGGAAGTCTATGTGGATGACATGCTGGTTAAAAGCGTCCCTATAGAAAAGCATGAGATCGACTTGGCCAAGGCTTTCGGTGTCCTAAGACTGCAATAAATGAGTTGAACCCTACCAAGTGTGCCTTTGGAGTTGCCTCGGGCAGGTTTCTAGGGTTTATGGTTCACCAACGAGGCATTGAGACCAACCACTATAAAATAAGGGTAGTCTTTGACATTGAGCCCCCCAAGACCCTTAGACAACTACAGGGATTCCATGGGCGAATTTCCACCCTGAACTGATTTGCATCCTGTGCTACTAACAAATGCCTGCCGTTCTTCAAAGTCATAAAGAAAAAAAGGCCTTTCAAATGGACTGAGGAATGCAATCAAGCCCTGACCTAACTAAAGGAGTAGCTGAGTTGGGCATCCCTCCTCGCCAAGCCCATCAAAGGAAACCTGCTTCAGCTTTACCTGGTTCTCTCTGGCACCGCGGTCAACTCCGCCCTAGTGAAGGAAGAACGTCGGGTCTAGAAGCCCTTCTACTATGTGAGCAAGACTTTGGTTGGGGTAGAGGCTAGGTACCCAGGGCTAGAAAAGTTAACTCTAGCCCTCATCACCTCGGCCCACAGGTTCTTTCCTTATTTCCAGGCCCAACAAGTAACTGTGGTCATGGATTTACCCCTAAGACAGTTGCTACATGAACTTGAGGTGCCTGAAAGACTCATAAAGTGGGCCGTGAGCTCAAATGATATGACTTCCACTTTGAGCCTTAAAGTGCCGTCAAAAGTTAGGCTATTACAGACTGTGTCGTCGAGCTCATTTCTTTGCTCACTCTCAAAGTCTCTGAGTTGCCGTGGACCTTATACGTGGATGGATCGTCGAACAAAAGGGTTTTCGAGTACAGTCTGAGCTTTGGTTTCGTAGCTTCAAACATGGAGGTCGAGTATGAAGCCCTACTTGTCGGGTTAAGGATGGCCAGAGCCAAGGTGGTGCGCAAGCTATGCATTCTGAGTGACTCGCAACTCATTGTGAATCAAGTCACAAAGGAATACCAGACCAAGGACGAACAGATGGTAAGGTATTTGGGGAAAGTGTGCGAGCTCCTTAAAGAGTTCTAGTTCACGATTGAGCAGATACCTCGCTTGCAAAATTTGAACGCTGACGCTTTGGCGAAGCTAGCCTTTAAGTTAGAGACTAAACTGCCATGGGCAGTGACTATGAACATCCTACCTAAGCAAGCTACACAAGAAGGGGAAGCCTCGTGTACATGGGAGCGTCCCCTTGCTTGATGGATCCTATCCTCAAATACCTTTGGGGAGATGTAACGATCTGACCCTTACATAACAAGGCCCGACTGCTACAACATGCATGCCTAGACTTTTCTATAGTTTTGGTCTAAATTTTTGTAAAAGAACACATAAAAACTTTTATTAATTGAGTAGTAAAGACTTGACAAGAGTTTCTTTTACAAAACGTTAGCGTAGTGGAACACAATGTATATATGACCAAAGCAATGAGTTTGATGGCTGGCCCCTTGAGTGACGACTAGTCATGCCACCTATGTTGTATCCTCACCTGCAAAGTTTGTAAAATAGGATGAGTATATGGTATACTCAGTAAGTAGCTCTCACCTACGATAGTCCCCAAATGCATAGTCACATGCAAAATGCCATTAAAAAATATGATTGGGACCCAAAACATGAGCTTATCATAACATGAGGTACTCGGTTACGTTTCCAACATGAGTTCCACTACCTTGATAGAAAGATGTGGACTTAAGCGAAACTAACTGAACTGATGATTAGTAGTGTCATGCAGTTAGTCGAGCCAGAGTCGCATCCGACATCAACCCTTGACGTAAACGTAAGGTGGGACTAGAGGGGTGCAACCATACATGACCTACTAGCCCCTATCATAAGCATAACGTAAGGTTGGGTCTAGGGGGTGCAACCATACATACCTTGCTAGCTCTGGAACCGTAGCCTATACCTAAAATAACTTGATCTGAACATGATCATGAACATACATAATGCATGGGATCCCTTATAAAGAAACGTGTTTTAACATGTAATACAACATAACATAATTAATGCAACATAACAAAGCCAAACTACCATATAAGCTACTTAAAGAGAGAGTGAGATTAGCTACTTACCGCGATCGTAATCTTATTTATTCCTAATTATTTTTTATAGTTTGATCCTATGAATTCCATGAAGAGCGCTTATGATTAGTTTTAAGAGTATTGTGTTAAGGAACTTAATGAGTGTATTTATACAATGGTGTTAATAAAAGAAGAAGAAGAAAAAGAAGAAGGAGAATAGTAGTCATATTAAAGAAACTTTAAACTTGGTTAAGGTGTTAATCTTTATTTTGATGTTTGTAAGAAACTTTATTATCTTAATAATATTTTTGATTGATTTTATCTTTAATCTTGACATATTTGAAATTTTATAAAAACTTCTTAAATGTAAAACTAAAGAGTGAAGGAAAAAGGAAAGAGAACTTACTTGTGCCAAGGGGAGAGAGACTTCCTATTTTCTTGCCCATAATGAATCCCTTATCCCCTATTTATAGGGAAAATCTTCCATCACCCTTTCTCTCAAACGTTTTAGATTTTTATAAAAAATATCATGTATTCTCCAAATATCTTCCATGTATTCTACAACTTTCTACATTTGTCTTAAAAAAATATCATGTATTCTCCAAATATTATTATGTTCTCTCTAACTTTCTAGATTTTTCTAAAAAAATATCATATATACTCCAAATATTATTTTCTACTCTCCAACTTTCTAGATTTTTCTAAAAATATCATGTATTTTGTGATTATTTTATTTCTTAGATATTTTATTGTTTAGATATTTATTTACTTGCCTTTTTAGTTAATTTTATTTAGTAGCTAATAAGATTTGTTGGCCAATTTTACTATTTTAAATTTATACTTGGAAAATTTAATCTAATGTAGAACCTTAAAATTAAAATTCAACATGAAATTTTCTATAATATTTATTTACAATCTTGGGATGTTAGAGGAGAGGAGCCCAAAGATCGCCTTAAAGCTCGCAAAATCAAGTGTCGGGCCTCCTGGTACCTTCTCATCAATGGGGTGCTGTATAAGAGCAGATTTTCGCTGCCTCTTGATCGTGGAGAGGTGAACTATGCCATGACGGAGGCACATGAGGGAATATGTAGAAACCACTTTGGGGGTCGGTCAATGGTTGCAAAGCTGATTCGATAAGGTTATTACTAGCTTACAATGAGGCCGACACCCGAGCCTTTGCTCGCTGATGCAATTAATGTCAAAGATTTGCTACAGTACCAAGGCAGCCCGTGGCTGAACTAACGCCCATCAAAGACCCTTTGTCCTTTGCCCAATGGGGAATAGACTTCATCAATCCTCTCCCCACAGGCAAAAGACAGACTAAGTTCGCTATGGTGGCCGTTGACTACTTCACGAAGTGGGCAGAGGCCGAGGCTATGACGACTACATCCTAGCAGAAGATCACAACCTTTGTCTGGAAAAACATAGTGTGCCACTTCAGAGTGCCCTATGCGATTATCTCAATAACGACCGATAGTTTGACAATGTGTGATTCAAGGAATTCTGTAGCAAGCTCGGCGTCAAGCACTTCACCTCCTCGCCAGCCCACCCCAGGCAAACCAGCAGGTAGACAAGATTATCAAACGAGGACTCAAAATGCGACTAAAAGAGCTTAAAGGAGCTTGGGCTGAAGAGCTTCCAGGCGTGTTTCGGTTTTACCATACGACAACATGGACAACCATGGTTGGAACCCCCTTTTCCCTAGCATTCGGTGCGGACGCCATGGTGCCAGTCAAGGTGAGTCTCTTGTCGCAGCGAACCCAGGGATTCTCACAAGCCTAAACGATGAAGTTCTGAAGCTACACCTCGACTTCTTAAAAGAGGCGCGCAACACCTCCAAGGCCCGACATGCCAAATACCGAAACTAGATGTCACGATTTTACAATGTGCACGCCCGACCACAACAATTCAAGGTGGGGTATGGTTCTTTTTAACTAACAAAGTGCAACTGTACACCCTAAAGTTGTAGCAAACAAGATCGATCCACAGGGAGCAATGAACCAAATGTATCCTTAAAAGTTGTTGTTTAGGAGAATAAAGGTATCTAAAACTCAGTTTGTTAAAAGACCAAAAATATGCTAAAGAAATTAAGAGGAAAGTTTTAGAAGATGGTTTGATTTGAATTTTGTGCAAATTTAATAAAAAGGGGCCCAGGTTTGGGAATTCCTTTACTGATTAATGCATGATGCTACACCATTTTTGCACTGTCTTAATACCACAGAACAACACCTATGGCTCTTCCGAAGCTAAACTACCAAGTTCATTTTCATGCTCTTAGTTAACCCTTAGGTTCGAGTGTTCTTTTTAGCGCATTAGGGAGAGGCTATTCCTAGCTCAATCATAGTTCTACAAATACATTCAGCTAATGAAAGTGTTAAAGTGATCTATTAGTACTTCCTTTTCCAAGTTCATACTAAAAAGCAAATTGTAGAGATGGCCAGCCAATACAATTTGATTAACCAAAAAAAATTCCTTAACACTCTTTAAAAAAGACAGCTAAGAGCTGTTATACAACCTTATCACAATGCAACAAAACCGAATCCCTAACTCTTGCCTTAAAGTACATAGTTCTGAAAGGTGTACCAACATACATGTACAGCGGAATAGGATATAAAACACTCTAATTAGCTTAATTGATTAAGGAAAAATATGCTACAAAAGAGGAAAAACAAGGAAATTAGATAACTCACCTTTGAAGTCCCAATTCTCCTCTATCTCCGGCGGATTTGTGCACAAATCAGCTCTCGGACCACCACTAGAGTCTTCTCAGCTATGCTCTGGCCAAGGAACGAGATGGTGGGATCCCTTTATTGGTGAATTAGAGGAGAAAAGAGGTGAGGTTTGGTTTGTGTTCAACACATGAACAACCTAACTTTGGGAGCTAAATTGATGACTCTCATCACCTCCTTTGTGCACGAATTTGAGGCCAATTTATAGCCAAAATCCTGCACAACTACCTCACCCAAGATTGACATTCAATCAAGGTGAGGTAGGATTGGATTTAAGGTGGCAAAATGAGAGCAAATGAGAGAAAGAAAATGGAAAATCACCAAATGGCATTTTGCTTAACTTTCCATTTTCTATTTTCCTTTTGTTTTTTATTTGATTTTAATTACTCAAATTAAAATAAAAATTAATTAATTAAATTAAAAACATTTTATAATTTAATTAATAATTATTTTAATATCTAATATTAAAATAATATTATTTGCCACCGAGCCCAGTTTTCGAAAAAACAGTTTTTTCGAATATGAATGCCTATTCATATGTACAACATTTAAATGTCATTTAAATGTTATTTCTGGCTCCCTTCAATCGTTTAATTCATAACCAAACGTCGATGGATTAAATATATCGCATATATTTAATATTCTCCAGAAACCGAATTCGAACGCTTCGAATTCATTCACCACATTGTTCCAAGGTGTTATCCGATATGAGCTAGCCGAGGTACCTAATGGACCTATAGATCATGAGCTTTGACGATCCGAGATTAACCGGCCAAACTCTTTGACCTAGTTAATCAATATTTGTTAACTAACGGGTCACTCCACTAGAGTCCGTAGCTACACTCTCCTCACTATACATATATTGTGTCCATTTGATATAACCATAATCAATAAGTCGATCCTTCACAGGTCGTTCGTAACCTCAGCTGGGTCA
>JAOANK020673825.1:0-11467 GCA_026257165.2 Telfairia occidentalis | reverse complement strand
ACATGAAATCTTAACATTTACATCATGCATGTCGTATCAAAATAAACATTGTCACATCACAATTCAACAAACAATTCCCAAGCATGCTTATATACATAGTAGGATGTCTTCTAAGCATATCAAAATCATACATGTCACATCACACATCATGATTTGCTAATTCATACATGACATATCCTTCTATTTACAAACAATACTACACACATGCATATAAGACATTCATTTGCATACATCATCCAACCTAAGCCCTCATAGGTCCATAAGTGAAGTCACTTACCTAGAGCGAATCTTATATAAAGAACCGTTCAAAGCACACTTGATGAATCTAAGGTCAAATATGAAATTTACTTAGAAATTTATCTTAAAACTAATTTTTAACACGTTTCAAGGCTACATAAAGGGACAAAACACCAAGAGGAGCTTACTATTTAGAAAAAATCAGCCCACGCGCCGTCGTTGCCTCCACCGTCATGCGCTGCCTAATTTTGATACACGCTCTCTCAAACCTAAAACTTCAGGTTGCTACGGTTCCAACGTCACCGACCACGCTCCAATTGGAGCTCACACGTGCCCACACGAGCTGCCTAAGGTTGGTGCGTGTGGCTCACGTGCCGCTTGCGTACAGTGACTTCTTCTGACGCATGAGGGCACACCGCTACTCCGATCGACGTCTTGTTTTCACTAATGCGTAGATCTGGTCCTTAAAGTCCTTTTACACCTTTTGTTACACTCAAAAGTCAACTTTTTTGGCCAAAAAAAAAGGAAAAATAGGATTAATGGCCAGACTGAACAAAACTCGAAAAAAAAAAGTACAACCAATGACCTTACCTTCTAGAACTGAGGTTTCACACTAACCTTAGCTGCCCACTACCAGGAAAGAGAAATCTTACTTGATTTGTGTAAAAAAAAAACAATAAGAAACAACTCTCAAAACAAGAGAACAACTACAAATACTTTTGTGGCGATCCCGAGCACACCAACCAAATTTGGACCGGTTGTGTTCTGGAGAGGGTGCTACTGGAATGGTGTGGCCAAAGGGATGAAAAATCGAGAGGGAGAGGGGAAATAAAAATAGAGAATGAGAGAGGGAGAGGAAAAGAATCGACTTCTTTCTCCTTTTTTTTTTACTTCTTTCTTTTGGCAAGATAAAAGTGAGGGGGGCTAGGGTCTAACTTATACTTATATAGGATACATTTGTAACCCTAACCCTAACTTTTTTTGGCTTAATTACAAAAAATGCCATTAAACCAAATAGTTTTCTTATTTAATTATTATTTTTCTTTCTTTTATAGAAAATCCTCAAAAATTCAAAATACTAAATTTCCTTCAAATTGGCCCAATTTATTTATCCCATAATTAATAATTCAAAATATAAAAATTCCAAATTACGTAAGAAAAATGTCTTCATCACCACCTATACTAAAATTAAAATAATTAAATGGGGTGTTACAACATACTTGTAATTATATATATCAAGAAAAATAGTAAATTGAGAATATTAGGTATATCAATGGTATATCAGTAATATTACTGATATAAAACTAAATATATCACAGATAAACTTCTTATTACATGCATCAAAGAAATTGTATTTCAATGATATACTTTGTATCATATATATCGGTGGTATGCCAATGGAAGATCACTGATATTGCTGATATACATAATATAAAATTGCAAGCCTTATAAAAAACTGCCCTTTTAAAAGTATTCTAGACTTTTGTACATTTTAGTTTAGGTTGAGCCTTGATTTTTATTTGTTATATTTGAGAAATATAAAAGTGGTTACTAGATTTGCATATTTTATGCCAAATTTGCAAGCGTCCCTTTCTTTTATTTATCTTTCCCATATTTACTTCATATTTTTGTTATGGGTGAGTTTTCTCTCTACTACACTTTTCAAAATTGCCTTTTTAGTTATCTATCTGTATTTTCTATTAAAATTAATATTATGTATTCATTTCAAAACACACAAAATAAAATCAATTACAAATAATTATAATTCATATTAAAAAAAAATCTAATTTAATAATGTGGTAAATATAATCCACTAAAAATACCATCAATTATATAAATGGTTGTTTTAGGAGAAAAACCAAATTTAAACTTCAATTAATATTTAATATTTAATATTCAATATTTCATACCAAAAAAAATTCAAATTAATATAAGTTAATTTGTTTTATAAAATAATAAATAAAATTAGTAAAAACTAAATTGTCATTTTAAAAAAAATACTAAATTAATAAAGACAAAAATGTTATATAAGCTTAAATTGTATTAAACTGATATATAAAATATCTAAAAATTGGTAAGGAAATTATTGGTACAATACATAACCGTGTGATATTCCCATACACAAATCCTTCCAAACAAACATAGTCATCCAAATATTCTCAAGCATTTTTATAAATTATCCCTTCAAAACAAACATGGTTATTGAACTTATCGGACACCTACAATTCTAGATACCTATAATTTTAGACATCTGAAGATTTTGGTTATCCAAATTCCCAAAAATCAAACGACCCTTTAAAGTGTTTTAGAAAATTTATAAATTTGGTTGAAAATCAATTATATAAAAAGGTTAAGGCCTTTAGAATAGACTGAGAACATGAATATCTAGTTAATCAGTTTAAACAATTATATGAGGAAAAGGGTAAAATTAGGTAATTAAGTACTCTAAGGATATTGTAGAAAAATAGAGTAGCTAAAAGAACAAATAGAACTCTTCTAGAAATGGTTAGGTCAATGATGGCACAAGCAAATTTGCTACCTATCCTTAGAAATGATGCCCTATTGACTGTTGCTTACGTCCTTAATCATGAACCTATAAAATCTATCACTTTTGCACCTTATAAAATTTGTACTGATAGAAAACCATACCTGATGTGATCATAAAAGACCCCAAGTCATTCGAGCTAGATCAAGTGGAGAAGTGGACATTGGAGAGGAGTGCAAGAGTCATTGGAAGGACAAGGAAAAGTCAAAAGAAAGAAAGCATCAGTTATCCTTGTCTAAAAAACCTCATCAGTAGTGCTCAGTGTTCGCATCGCGGTAATCCACTGGTAGCCTTACTCGGATGCACATTGCGTAATGCTTCCATTTGCACAGGTTCACCAATTTACTTGTTCCCTTGCACTCGCCTCTCGGAGAACCTTGCAACAACTTGCCCATGCCTATTCCTGCAGAGCCCTACATGCGTTTACTCGCGCACAGCCCTACGTATGCCTAACCATGCACGTCACTACGCACACTACTGTGCGCCTACTCTCGCACGCACCTGCACGCGCCAATTGCTCAATGCACATAAGAACCTCACAATGCTCAAGTTTGCGGCACATGCGCACCTCTGCTATTGTAGCTGCCCATGTCCTAGTCCAAATTTAGAATGCCTTTAA
Organism: Telfairia occidentalis; assembly: GCA_026257165.2. Classification (NCBI taxonomy): domain Eukaryota; kingdom Viridiplantae; phylum Streptophyta; class Magnoliopsida; order Cucurbitales; family Cucurbitaceae; genus Telfairia; species Telfairia occidentalis. The sequence goes on along the minus strand of JAOANK020673825.1, from coordinate 8,066 downwards.
GATATTTGATTTCTTCATAATTTTAGAATGCTTCTAGAAGTTTTATGATTCAATTTTGGAATGTCTTTTTAATTTTATTTCCTCTACGTTTCAAAAATTGTTTTAAAAATCTCTAGCATTTTATTTTATTTTCTAATTCTTTTTAGCATAAATATATTTATTTGTTCCCTCATTGTTTTTAGAATTATTTTTGCCTTAAGTTTCTTTTAATCATTTTAGGCAAGTGTTGCCTTCAATATTTGAAGAACTTGGCTTCAATAAAATACCAAGCCCTTTGTAATTTATTGTTATTTTAAGAACATTATGAAGGAAATTTGAGCATTTTCTCTTTAAGTGAAAAGACTTGGCAATTTGAGTAAGCAATTGAACTCCCTATTTGTGCGTTGCTTAGAGTTGCATGTAAATGGATATTCAAGCTTGATTGGTCATCAAACTTGTGGAGTGTTTCTTCCTTTGAATGAATGAGCTTGTGAATAGTGTAGGAGCATTCAACTTTTTTTGCTTCTTGGTTTTTACCAACTTCAAAGATATACTGTCTCTAATCTTTCCTTTGGGTCTTAGTGTCATTGTGTAAAGGTTCAAAGTACAAATTTACTAAGGTTTTTTAGGAGTTAGAGCTTAGGTTGGACTTTGGTGTCCAATTGGTCAGGGAGGCTCAATTGGATCAATCACGTGAAGGTATTTTCCTTTGCAAGGTTTAACATTCAAGAGTACTTTCCTGCATAAAAACCTTAGTGGTTTGAGACCATGAGGATGTGTTGCTTTTGTCCATGAGTCGTCATATTAACATGAAAAACTATGAAAAACTATGTCTAAGAGGTCCAAGAAGTATATTTATAAGATAATCAAAACACTCAAAACCGTATGTGTTCATTGGTGAACACACAAGAAACAGTAACGGAATTTGGATCATGAGATGCTACCTTCTTGGAAAATGATTTTCGAACAAGAGGTGAGATAAACTCTAAGGTAACCTTATTTGAAAAACATGATGAAAACAATTTGTTTATATCATATTTATTATGGGAATCTCTCCATCACTTGCCAAACGTATCTAATCAATTGGGAGAAATTTGAACACTACATGTGATTCATAAGAACCACAAACCACTCGTGACTCAGTTGAGCCATAGTTACATGATTCAATGGAATCAACATGTGAATAATAATCAAGAGAACAAAAAATAAGACGTAGTAATTGTGGTAGAATATTAAATTTTCATTTTGATACTAGGTGTCAAGATTGAAAGATCAATCCAAAGGGATCTTAGCTTTGTGACAAGGCCAATACATTCAAAAAATTGTTGAAAAATTTAAAATGCAAGATTACAATTCTATTGATACTTCTATCACAAGGGATGGAAGTTGGAGTAAGCAAATGTGTCCAAAGAATTTAGAAGAGAGATAACAAATGAGAAAAAGGTCCTTATTTGAGTGTTGTAGGAAGTCTCATTGTGCCATGATGTATATAAGACTAGACATTTGCTTTGTGGTTGGTATGGTAAGTAGATATCGTTCAAACCTAGTGCAAACTCATTGAAATTAAGCTGTTAATAGAATATTATGGTATTTTGAAAGCATTATGAATTCCTCAATATGCTCTCAAGGAAACAATATGTAATTAGAAAGCACAAAGATGCTGAATGAAGAGGAGATTTAAACAAAAGAAAAATAAGAAGTTTTAATTTCTACTTCCTCATTGTGTGAAACCCATGAGCTAAAAAAGCTTCAACTTCAAGAAATTTCTTTACAGCTTTTGACTTAATTCTTGAAGTTTCATTCTGATGTTCGTTGTCTTAGATAATTGTCAATGATCATAAATGATTTGATCTAATGAAGTTTATCTAGACAATAGTGGTTTTTGGAATGATGAGTATTTCAGAAGAAAGCCAAGATCATTCTAATGTGACATCCATTCTGTTATGCACATGTTGACCAATTATATTTTTGTAGTATATTTGTGAATACGTGATAGGATTGTCAAAACAAAAGAGATCATGAATTATAATCAATGTGACTAAATGACTCTAGGGTACTTTTTAACTTTACTCAATTATCCAAGTTACTTTACACAATTATTGTAGAGCAACAAGCGCTCAAGATAAAAGTATGACGATCACACGACTTATTTTCTTGTATGAATTTCGTGTTAAGACAATGAATGCCTCTACAATGGTATGATATTGTCCACTTTGAACACAAACTCTCAAGATATTGTTGTTGGTTTCACATCAGAGGTTTCATACCCATGAAGATGTTGTCCCTCATTTATATACTATAAATCTTCCCTTTGTCTAGCCAATGTGAAACTTTGGTCACATTTCTAACAATCCTATCCTCGAACAAAGGATCACCGAGATTCTTCTAAAATAGTCATCCATCCATTCGCTCTTACCCAGGTCAACTCTTTTTCCTTGAAGCACACTATTTGTTTCATAGAGCTCTAATGCAGATATTCATCACATGATCACTACGTCATTTAGACTCACTTTCTACTTGATTTGCACCCTAGGGTTCGACTAGCATGGCTAAGTTAAAAGTATGACTTCAATAACACTGGATAGGGACAACAGACTCCACAATAGTATGATAGTGTCCATTTTCCCATAAACACTCATGGCTTTGTTTTTTGTTTCGCCCAAAAGGCCGCATACCAATTGAGATGTTGTCCCTTTAGGGATGAACGATTCATCAAGCAATAGAATTTTGATTCTAAATAATTTAGAACTAAATAGAAAGAAAAAAGGAACCTTTGAAAAAAACACTTCTTTTCTTCAAATCTCAGCAACTCCTCTACATGACATTCCTTCAGTTCACAACAACTTCTCTACAAGATCGTCCTCACTATATTTGGAAGAAATTAAAGTTGGTTGGAACCTTCTTGAAAGAAAATATGTTGAGAAAAAGTCCAAGAGAAAAACTCTTATATTTCTCAAATGTTGAATTCTTTAGGCTTAACCCAAAGATCCTATTTATAGGGACTTGAGATAAAATCTCAGCCTAAATCAAATTTTATAGTTAAATTATCTGAATCTCATACAAATAATTGTTTGATGTATCTAATAATCAAATCTCATATTTTAATATCTTATATATTAAAATATATTAATTGAATCTTATGCAAATAATTATTTGATATATGTAATAAATCAAATCTCATATTTTAATATCTTATATATTGAAATATATTTAAATTATCTAAATTTCATTGAAATAATTATTTTAATATATACTTTATATATTCAAATTACATATATAAAATTTTCTTGTAATCAATATAACAAATATATTTATTTATTTTCGTTATCATTTAATATGTATCTAATGCATTAAATTTAAATTTGAATAACTTTAAATTTAATTTTCTTTCAACCTAATTAATCCATTAGTGAGCTTGCAAGAGGACCTTATGGATTTATAGATTATAAGCTCCAATGATACAACATTAATTAATTAAACTCATTAATTAATTAATTAATTTTCATTCATTAATTCAAAGTCACTCTACTAAGAATGTTGAGTTGTACTCTTATGTCCATGGATATATAATCACTACCTGCAAGTTGACCCCTCATAAAGTAGTTCATAATTACAGTTGGGTCAAAAGTTTGTTTTATCCCTGTAATTACATCTTAAACCTTAAATTCCACTATTCTCTAATGAACATTATGTTTATGATTCAACCATAAACTAAATCCCTCTAGGGCGAATGAGACGGTGGGGCTTCATTGTTCAAGTCCTGAAATCAGCACTTAAGGGAATTACTAATCTATCTACCTTATAAGAGAAGACGTGAATTCAATCTTGTGAGATTGTTCTCAGCTCCCGATTTGGTCATGTCCTCAATATAGTAAGCTTATTGAATTGGTTTCAAAAGCAAAATCAAAAGTCGTGCCCTTATAGACGGGAGTTCATAATTCACTCAGGATTGTTATCGAGTTGCATATGATCATCCTGTGAAATATTAATCTTCTCTTTTAATATATTTACGAAGAGAGATAAAATATTTTGGAGCTCAGTCTTATACAAACTTATTGTATATGATACACCTACTCACATGTCTCCACATAAATGATTTGAATCAAATCATTTGTAACCTTTTACAAAGTGGGCCGTATCAATAGAGTCACCAAGATAAGAGACCAAACCTTATCCATATACTATAGGCTCTTTAGGTTGCTTCTTGAACATGATCCTTTTATATGTCAACTACATACTGTTTAAGATTACATTAGTAACCTAAGATTTTCATTAAATGAATAATAAATATTGTATGTAAAAATGTATTTTATAAATAATATAATACATGTTACAAGGTTTTAGGGCATAAATCTCAACAATCTTCTACTTGCACTAAAGTTAATGAGACATATATCCTAGGGCATATTCTATTACCAACATTTTCTCCCACTTGTTCTAGTAAAGATGAGACATGTCTCATCATCCTAGACTTTCTAGATAATTGTCCAACACTTTAGCCTGGAGAGTCTTAGTAAATAAATCAACACAACTATCCCTTAAAGGCCATGTTGGTCATCACAATGATGCTTTCTCTTAACATATTTTTCTATATATTGATGGTATCTAAGTCCCTTAAAACTCATTAAATCTCTATCATAATAGATTATTATAAGCCTAACCTTGTTTGGAACACCTTCCAAATTAATAGGAACTATTTATGTCATGCAAATTTTTTCATTGTTTCGCAAGCAAGAATATTTAACATGTTGAATGGCTCTATCATCTAGGACAAAAAATAATCTTGGCATAGATTTCCATAAATCTTTATAATGATTAATGTATCTTGTAAGGATCAAATTCTTAGCTACATACACAAGCATATAATTTCTCATTTATGCATAAATACTTGAGAAAGTTATAGATTTGCTACTCAATGGCCATACCATACTTTGATTGATATGCATTAACCAACTTAATTTTATGTTATGTCTTATGTATACATTATAAAAGAGATAGAGCATTCAATAAAGTTCTTTATTTCTATTTCAGGATGAAGAATTACAGACTCTAACCTCTTTAAATACTAACACGGAGAGAATTCTAGAGGAAAAATTTATGCCGAAGGAAAGTAATAATGCTAACTAAAGTATTCTCTAAGTAATTACAGCTTTACTCAATCATGGGTGTAATTAGAAAAGAGTAAGAAAAAGCCCAGCAAATTGATTTGATTTTGCCAGCTTTCTTCCACGCTTTTGCTGCTGTATAGAATTAGCCATTTGGTTGCATCAAAGGATCAAATGGAGAGTTAGGATTTGCTGCTACACTAAAGCTCAATCGGCTACATTTAAGGGAGATTTGAATGTTTGAGATAGATGTTGCTATATTTCTAACTTTAGTAGGGATAATGTAACATTTTTAGAAAATATTGCATCATTGATGTCTCTACCAGCTCACTCTTCTAATTTTGGATCTGTCAACCATGATGCTTTGCACGTGTGTTGTAGGGGAGATTTTGATTTTGAATTTTCAATTGTAGCATCCTTCCTCAAACTTGTGGTAGAGATTTTCTTAACACCGAGTTTGCGTGTTAGGTCGTGATGAACAACCTTAGGCAGGGGCTTGGTAAGTATATCTATGAGTTGATCAGTTGAGGAATATAGCGAGTGATTAAGCACCCAAGTGCCACCTTTTCCTGAACAAAGTGGTAGTCTAATTCAATGTGTTTAGTTCTTGCATGAAGTACAAGGTTGATGGACATGTGAAGCGCATTTATGTTATCACAAAAGAGTTCTAGAGTCTTGTGCAGGGCAATGCCAAGGTCCTTGAGTCAGTAGCATATCCATGTGAGCCTATTTGTGGTATTTGCTATGGCCCTGTATTTGGCTTCAGCACTAGAGCGAGACACAGTAGGTTTTTTTTTTACAAACCAAAAGATGATGTTGGATTCTAGAAAGACATAGTATCCAGATGTGCTTCTTTGAGCTTTGTTCAACCTGCTTAGTCTGCATCACAAAAGGCATATAAGTTGACGAAACTATTTAAACAAAAAGGTAATTCCATGCTGCATAGTATGTTTGGGATAACGAAGTATGCATTTGAGTTCCCTGAGATGTTGCATTCGAGGTTGGTGCATATGTTGACATACTTTATTCACCGAGTAGGCAATGTATGGTCGTGTTAGTGTGAGATATTGAAGTGACCCTACTAAACTTCTATAGGTAATGGGATCGATCAACTCTTCATCTCTAGGATACTTGTTTTGTGAGATGCTCTAAGAGTTGATATAGAAGAGGCCTCCAACATTTTGGCTTTAGTGAGAATGTCAAGTGTGTGTTTGCTTTGTGTGACATGATGTCCTATAGTGATTTTTTGTACTTTTATTCCTAAAAAATAGTATAGTTCCCCAAAGTCTTTTAGAGCAAACTCAGTACCTAATTGAGAGATTAGTTTAGAAATAAAACTTAGGCTGTTTTCCATTAGTATAATATTGTCGACATGTACAAGCATGAAAGTAAGAATTGAGGTTTGTTTGTAAATCAAAAGAGAGGGATCATAGTTGCTGCAAGTGAACCTAAGATGAAGTAAAAACTTACAGAGCCTATCAAACTATGCTTTAGGTGCCTATCTGAGTCAATATATAGATCGTTTCAGCTTGCAAACATGAATAAAGAGGGGACAATCATAAGAGACTGCATCTTTATTAAGGTAGTGATGTAGAAATGCATTCTTGACATCTAATTATTTTGGGGGCCAATCATAAGAGACTGCAAGTGCAAGAGCAAGGCATATCGTTGTAGGTTTTGCAACAAGACTGAATATTTTTCTAAACTCCATGCCTTCTATTTGAGAGCATTCTTGAGGCACTAATCTTGCCTTATACATTTATATAGTTCCACCTTCTTTGAACTTAGTTTTCAAAATCCATTTAGAGCCCATAATATTTATATTGATAGGCCTAGGAACGTCTTATTGGCCTGTAGTACATGAAGGTCTTCTCCATTGCCTTTTTTCATATTGATAACTTGAGAGCACTTTTGTAATGTTTAAGTGTTGGGAAAAAACCTCCTACTTCTATCGAGAAATTTAAAAGCAACGCTGAACACAAGAATTTACGTGGAAAACTCCAAAATTGGAGAAAAACCACGGCCCACCAGAAAAAATATCCACTATGCGAAAAATTGTTACAATCACATAGAAATTCTCTCCCCGACCCCAATTGCAAAATCACTCTCTCAAAGCTTTCTATTACTCACACCCTTCTCTCAACTCTCAAACAAGAGAATACAAGAAATGAATTTAACTAGAACTAGTACACCAAGCTTAAAGTGTTTCTAACTGGGATGAATAAAACTAATGCTCATAAGCCCCTTATATAGTGCTTGAAACCCATCACCTCATTCATTTTTTCCGATGTGGGATTTTCACTCTTCTAATATTTTGCCAAGAACCCAACAAATTCCACCTTGGCAAGATATTTGAAAAACTCATAGCTTCTGCTGCCGTCATTGTCTTCACCGACAATCATAATTCTCAACTTAGAGAATTATAACCTACTCCACCATAAAAAGTAGACTCACTTGGAACACCTTTCCAAGATTTTCCTTCTTCATCACATGTCGATAATCCATGTTGAAATTTATGGTGCAACTTCCACCTACTTGGCTCACCTGGAAGTTCTTCAGCCATCGATATAACCTCCACCACACACACCTTGCATAACCGCCAAACCAATGCCCATGTGTAATCTTGTGGAACCACTAACATCACATCCTCTATCATGGTAAAGCAGACATACCATGAGGATCATTTCAGTCTTTCTTCAGAGAAAGTATCGTCTCCTCTGATGAGAGAGACACCGTCAGCATTCGACCTAGAGCTCTTTGACAAACGTGCTCTGTTAGAACAATCATTTTGCATGTGTCCAGGCTGCCTGCATTCCCAGCAACATTTCTTCTGCATAGACTCTTTCTTCTTCTTCTTCCAATTGCTTGCTATTAGTGCTAAATCCTCATGTGAAGTACGCACTTCACTCTTCAGCCTTCTTTCCTCTGATAGAAGTTTACTAGTAACCTCAGCAAAATCCAAAGTCTCTTTCTCGTACATCA
>JAOANK020673528.1:0-11469 GCA_026257165.2 Telfairia occidentalis | reverse complement strand
AAATAAATAAATTGTCATCTATACAAGTTACAAACTACGAGATTCCATGAGACTTAGGACACCAATCCCAACATATCATTCCTAAGTTTTTTTTTTTAAAATCTGTAAATTTTAAAAAAATTGATTTTGTCTTCAACCTCTGGTTTTCAAAAATTATGAACAGTATATGAAGAAAGAGAAGTATCAGACTTGATGTTCATTGAAGTCTATGGAAACTTCATTCCTTTATGTTTTTTGAAATCTGTAAATTGAAAACAAAAAGTTAAATCGTTTTAAATCTGAATAATTAATCATGACTAGTTTGAAATTTGTACAATATGTATGAAACATATATAAAAGTATTGAATCCAGACTGAATTTTGTTTTAAACTACTGAAATAGCTATGACACGTATGTGCTGATGTTAGAGAATGTATATTCATAAAATGACTTCAAAGATCTGGTCATGATTTTTTATTTATTTATAAATCGTATGAATGTATCATATTTATTTGAATGTTAAATTCATTTACTATAACTGATTTATAAATTGTTGAGTCTAAAATGAAAAAACTGATTTATGTATATTCATTAGTACTAATGTTGGGTAATGTGTATTCATAAGCAATATGATTTAATAATAATTTTCATTTCATCTTCATTATGGTATAATTTATCATTATACGTTTGAATTTATATTCATAATTAGTCTGAATATATAATCTCTCAGAATTTTACATTAGTATACTCTTTGTTTTTAATGTTAAAAATTTGTATGATAAATACATATTAAACGAATGTTTAATATCTAAAATTTCTTACTATCAGTGGTGAATTTGTGTTAAGAAGAAGCAGCATCGTCTTCTCATTCCTTAATATACCTAATTTTGAGGTACATCAATTTTCAAATGTACGTCGCTGTGGTATGATTCTAAGTTTGTGAAATTTTGTATCATTTCTTTGTTCAAATTTAATGAGTTGGTTCTGTTAATGTAAAATGTATGAATGAGTATACATTAATGATACTATACAAATAAATCATAAGTTTTTCAGACATTGTCTATTGTTCGTTATAAGAAATATACATTACTATGGTATAATATAAGAACAGTTGTTTACTTTGCAACAGGTATGAAAAAAATATAAAGATATCGTGTATAAATTTGTCGTCCGTTAATGTACCTCAAGATTAACGAATTGTTTTTCAGGCATTGTCTATTGTCCATTAGAAGGATTAGGTATGAATCATATCTAGAAGTATTTAATTCAACATGAGTTTGGTTTTGAACTAATGAGATAGGTATGACAAATATATGTTATTCTGGATTATGTATGAAACATATATAAAGGTGTTGAATTCAGACACATATTCATAACTCCTATGAATATATCATACCTAGTTGAATGTAGCATTAATCTGTTATAACTGATTTATGTATATTCACTATAACCTGTTTAGTCTAAAATGAAAAAACCGATTTATGTATGTTGATTAGTACTAATGTTGGGTAATGTGTATTCATAATTAGTATGATTGAATAGTAATTTTTATATCATGATCATTATGGTTGAATTTATCACTATACGTTTGAATTTATATTCATAATTAGTCTGAGTGTGTCTTCTCTCTGAATTTTACATTACTATACTCTTTGTTTTTAATGTTAAAAAGTTGTATGATAAATACATATTACACTAATATCTAATATCTGAAATTTGTTACTATCAATTTAATTTGCGTTGAGAAGAAGCGGCATCATCTTCTTCATTGATTATTATACCTAATCTTGAGGTATATTAATTTCAAATGTATGTCGTTGTGGTATGATTCTAAGTTTTTGAAAATTTTAATGATTCCCTTGTTGAAATTTGATGAATTAAATTAATTTTCAAATAGTATAGCTTGTAGCTGTGATATGTTAAATTAATTTATGTATGTTCATTATAACTTGTTTAGAATAAAATATAAAAACTGATTTGTGTATGTTCATTAGTACTAATGTTGTATAATGTGTATTCATAATTAGTATGATTGAATCATAATAGTCATATCATCTTCGTTATGGTTGAATTTATCATTGTAAGTTCAAATTAATATTCATACTTAGTTTGAATGTATCTTCTCTCTGAAATTTACATTATTATACTATTCATTTTAATTAATATTTGAATTCGTATGATAAATACATATTAAACAAATGTGTAATATCTGAAATTAATATTTGAATCCTTTTCAAACAATGTTTGTTCTATGTTATAAGGATTATACCTTACTATGATATTATATAAGAAAAATTGTTTTCTGTATGTTTTGTAGATTGTAAATAAGCAAACAAAGGACAAAGACAAAACAACAAGAAAAAGTGGAAGGATACTTACTAATCCTAAAAGGACAGAGGCATAAAAAAAAAAAAGAACTTGAACTTGTTCAGCTAAATTCAAGCGATGTATGAAATTTATATACATTAGGCTCTAAAAACTAGAATTTGTTTGAGAAACTATGATACTTTTTGAATATAACAGGCTAGTAGCAGTGAGGAAGGACAAAAGTTAGAAGTACCAACAAAGGCGAACTTTTACGACAGATTATTCAGAAATATCGAGAAAATGAGGCCAAACAGATCAAAACTTTGTGCTAAATCAAGTGCGAAAGAAGATGAGGAAATTTTAGAAACTCAAATAGTTCCTTACATCACACCACTACAAACAGAAGTAATTAATGAAATTACATAATTAATTAATAAAATTGGAAAATGTTATTGGTTAATTAGATTTGTGTTTGCATAATTCAGAAGCATACAATGAGACAATAGTCAAAGAAACTGGGGAAGAGATAAATCCCGCCACTAAAATGGACCTGGGTGATGATGCTCAGTTAGAAAAAATGCATGAAGAATAGAGTCAATATACTGACTGCCATAGAGAGAAAATGAAGAGAATGTCGAAAGAGGAAGAGGATGAATAAGAGGTATTATGTTACAATAAAGGTATTTAATACTAATTAAAGATGTTAACAGTAAATATAATTAATTGCAGGAAAATATGGTGCCACTGGCATAGAGAATGAAAGAAAAAAAAGCCAAAAAGCCTAAGCAGTAGAGGATATGATATTTATATACTAATCAACATAGATAGTATGATTTCTACATTGAGAATTAAATAATGATATTAATGTTAATAAAATTTATTTTCAACATAATAAAATTAGATTAAGAAAAATAGAGTCAAGAGGGACAAAAGAGAAGAAAATCTGAGAAAGAGGAAGAGAGGGAAACAATGGTATAAGATATATATATTCATTATGATTGATAAATAAACATTCATACTGAATCCAAACCTTTCATGACTGCAAGATTAAAAAAAAACAAGAAGACGAAAATTCTAAGGGGGGATGAGGATGCAATTGATAAGGTATGTATGATTAATATATTACAAGTATAAATTTCGAATGCTTTACTGTGTTATAATAATTTATTATATGTTTGATTAATATAATATACGAAGTAGATGTATGTATGATAATTATAATCTGATATGAATTATATGACGTAATATGTATTATTCATGAGGAATCTAATTAAGGTAATGGATAAAATGACTTAAGGGGCTCCATTACTGTTGCTAAGAGAGAAATGGTCAACAACACAAAAATTAATGATTTGCAGCCGGCTAGAAGTGCTGAAGCAAATTAAAGAGAAATTAAGTAGCAAGCATTTAATGCGAATTGGGAATAGTTGTTTCAAAAATTTCATAGACTTGAAGATTAAGAAATTCTCTAACCATATCCTATTTCACATCATCAAAAGATAAATTAGATCAATAACACCTAGTGAGCTATGGTTTAATTTGAAAGAAAGGGTAGTAAAGTTCACAATAGATGACTTCAAAAGAATCACAGGGTTGAGTTGTGGCGAAGTAGAAGAAATAGATAAAGAGAGATTGGAAATGAAGTTTTTTAAAAAATATTTTGATCAAGATAAGCCAAATGAAAGGTCAGATATTTCAAACCACTTCCACAGTATAGAGAATATAAAGAGAAAAGATAGAGTCAAATTGGCCAAGCTACATTTGTTGGCCAATTTTATTTTAGGAAAACATAATGGAACTAGCATAGAAATTGAGTACCTCTATCTATTGGATGACAAAGAAATGTTTAATAGTTATCAATGGAGGCGTCTCGCTTACAACCTAACAATAGAATTAATCAAAAGGTCAATAAAACATCCAGATGTGTCAATTATAGAACTGACAGGATTCTCATACGCTGTTATAGTATGGGCTTTCGAGTGCATACTGATGCTATTTAGAGAGCCTACATGCTATGCGAGAAAAGTTAGCTTGGGTATTCCAAAGATGAAGAATTGGGGCAACAGATGTGTTGCCAGAATGGAAAGAACTTGGTGTGAAAATTTTTTAGAATAAAAAGGTATGTTTGTGTTATGTTAATTGTCATACTTACTATATATTAATCAAACTGAGTTAGAAAATAATATATTTGATGTTCCTGTAGTTTGAGATTATGAAAATAAAAGATGAAGGAAGGGAGGATAGTGGAAAAAAGAAAGAAAAAATAGAGGAAGTTCATGTCAAGGAGGCAGACCGTCGTATACCACCACAAATGTGGTGGAAACGACAATTCCTACTTTCTTCTTAGAGTTTCAGGAAATGATAATGAAAAACTTTGAAAGTTTGAATAACAAGATTGATGACTTATACAAAGAGGTTGGGAGTTTTAAAAAGTTGATAAAAAAAAAGGTGGAGGAAATGAAGAAAGAAAAGATGCTGAACAGGAAGAAGATGGAAAAGCAGGGCTTTTGGAGATGGACAAGGAGATGCTGAAAGTAAAGAACAAATTCATACTAGTATGATTAATTCATAATTGAATAATACAACGCATACAATAAAATGAATATGACATACTTGAATTTTTTTCCTTCAACATTTGTACAAATAATGGAAGGGAAGCATATGAGTTATCTGGTGATCCTCTGATTTCTTTTACGACAGCTTCCCTAACACGCCAAGTTTTTTTATAACTAATATTAAGGCCACGTTCAGAGTGAATAAAGAAGATAACGTCTTGTAGATTACTCAATTCACTACCAGAAATCCTAATCTTACTTTTAATGTTGTAACACCTTGTTTAATTGTTTTAATTTTAGTATAGGTGGTGATGAAGACATTTTCCTCATGTAATTTGAAACTTTTTATTTTTTGAATTATTGATTATGAGAGTTATAATTTGGGCCAATTTATTGAAGTATTAAGTATTTTTGATTTTGAGGATTTTCTATAAAAAAAAAAAAAGCAAAAAGGAGAATAATTATTGGGCTTAATGACACTTTTGTAATTAAGCCAAAAAGAGTTACGGTTAGGATTCCAAGTGCATCCTATATAAGGATAAGTTAGGCGCTAACCCCCTCACTTTTAATTTTCCAAAAGAAAGAAGGAAAAAAAAGGGAAAAAGTCGTTTCTTTTCCTCTCTTCTCCCATTCACGATTCCTTCCCCCTCTTCCTCTCGATTTTTTCTCTCTTTTGGCCACACTGTTCCAGCAGTATTAACTTCAGAACACAGTCGGTCCAGATTTGGTTGGTGTGCTTAGGATCGCCGAAAAAAGTTTTAGTAAGTGTTCTCGTTGGAGTTTTTTCTCGACGTTTTCGTCACAAACTAAGTAAATTTTTCTCGATTTCCCGAAGTGGGCGGTTAGGGTCAGTGTGGAACCTCAGTTCTTAAAGGTAAGGACGTTGGTTGTACATTTTTTTGGGTATGTTCGATATGGCCATTAATCCCATTTTCCCTCCTTTTTTGGTCAAAAAAGTTGATTTTTGAGTGCAACAAAAGGTGGAAAATGACCCCAAGGACCAGATCTACACATTGGTGAAAAAAAAACGTCAATCGGAGCAAAGGTGGGCTCTCACGCGCTAGAAGAAGTTGCTGTACGCTGGTGGTGCATGAGCCATACGCACCAATTTTTGGCATCGCGTGGGGCCCATGTGAACTCGGATTGGAGCATGGTCAGTGGCATTGAAACCGTAGTGATCTAAAGTTTCAGGTATGAGGGCACGTGATATAGAATTTGGCGGTGCGTGGTGCGTGTGGCGGCGCGAGTGGCGGCGCGTGGTGACGGTTTTCTTAAATAGTAAGCTCTCCTTACTGTATTGTCCCCATATGTAGCCTCGAAACACGCTAAAAAGTCGTTTTATGATAAATTTCTTAGTAAAGTTCATGTTTGACCATAGGTTGTCTAAGTGTGCTTTGATCGATTCTTTAGGAAACCTTATAGGATTCGCTCAATGCAAGTGACTTCACTTACAGACCCGTAAGGGCTTAGGTTGGATGATGTATGCAAATGAATGTCTTAAATGCATGTGTGTAATATAGTTTGTAATAGAAGGATACGCCATGTATGAATTAGCAAACCATGATATGTGATGTGGCATGTATGATTTTGATATGCTTAGGTTATCCTACTATGTATATAAGCATGCTTGGGAATTGTTTGCTGAATTATGATGTGATGATGTTTATTTTTTATACAACATGCATGATGTAAATGTTAAGTCTTATGTCGTATGTATGTGGGACCTTGCATGAACCATAGAACCCTAAATCATGTTTCATATGAGGGAGACAATTTCCTCCCATGCCCAAAGGGTCGGTGTTGGGCAGGAATCCGGCTGTGCTGAATGGGTGTCATCTAGCATCAGTTACAGTCGGCTTCCCCCATTTAAATCGAGGGCCCAACACTTGTATCCAAAGTGAGATGACACCATGGTGGGGTAAAGGTAGTTGTTCACCCAATATGATAAGTACAATATACTATCAACCATTGAATGATAGGTCCCAAAAGACTACATGTTGAGTTTACATGAATGTGTGAAGGTTTGACCCTGTAGGTGGGGGTTACTTACTAGGTATATTTTATATACTCAACCTATGTTAATAATCTTTTTCAGGTAACGAAAGTAACGGTCGTGGTGGATGATGAAGGGTTATTATATTTATGCATTAGTCTTAGGGTTCATGTATTTGAAAATTCAATTTGTAATAAATAACACCTGTTAGTTACTTCTTGATTTACTGCATTTTCTTGGGATCCCAATTCAAGTTTTGTTGAAAACGTCACTCAAGTTTTAAAAGCAAGCATGTTGTAATGGTCCTAAGGTTGTCTTAAGTCGAGTCATTACAGTTGGTATTAGAGCCCAGTTTGGGATTTTGTAGACTGCTTACATTGTAAGTAATTAAGTCTTAAGTAGTTGCCATGGCCAAATGGTAACCCCTCGTCACCACCGGGTACGTTATTCTAGTAAAATAAAATTAATTTTTTTTTTATTGGATGGACATGTTGATGAGTTTTGACATGTGCATTTTTACGTGTTGTATCTAAACATGTTATAGTGTGGTATTCTGTCAATGAGCATGGTGGAATGTGTGGGTTAGTTAGCTAATTTAAGTTGTAATTAGAAAATGCCACCTTGAGGACGTGGAGTTGGTAGGCGTGGTCGCGGTCATCGTAGAGGAAGGTGTCGGGCAGCTTCTCCACCAGCGGCTTCTGCTGAACCCCAAGAGCATCCTAAGGTCCAACCAGAAGATTTGCATCAAGAGCAGCCTGCTGCTCAACCTGAGGCTCAATTGGGAAATCCACCTCAAGTGCAGGCCGCTGCTCGTCAAGCGGCACAACCCCAGTCGACAGTAGCATCAATGTTGTTGAATACGTTACAGACTTTGGTGGACATGACAATGGTTAATGTTGTTGATCGAGTACTTTCAGGACGTGGAGGAGCATTAATTCGAGCTCGGTACCTGAAGGACTTCAAGAAGTATGACTCTGAAATCTTTCATGGAGTGTCTGTGGACCCTATAGTTGCTGAGTCATGGTTATCCTCGATGGAAACCATATTTGGATATATGGACTGCCCAGATGACCAGAAGGTTCATTGTGTGGCATTCATGCTAAGGAGAGATGCTCTCTTATGGTGGGAGTCAGCAGAACGTTTGATAGATGTAGGTAAGGTCCAGTCACTTGGCTACAGTTTAAGGAAGTTTTTTTTTTCATCAGTACTACCCCGTTATTGAAAGGTATAGGAACAAGCGGAGTTCCTCAACCTAAAGCAAGGTAATTACGTAGTAGAAGAGTACAATTAGGAATTTTCTAGGTTGATGAGGTTTGCTTATGAGCTTGTAAACACCGAAGTAAAGAAAGCTGAGCATTTTATTATGGGACTTAAGGACGAGATTCCAGGATCTGTGGCAGCACATTGTCCAATAGACTATGCTTCAACATTGCGTATAGCTTCCCTGATTGATTTCCGACCAGCCAGCAGGTCCCAAGCTCCTTCAGCACTTGAAGCTACCTCCAGGTATAAAAGAAAACTTGAGCAGACGACTTCTCACGTTCAACAGCCCAGTGAACAGGAGGAGTCGAATCAAGGGAAAGAGAAACCAGTGTGCACAAGCTGTGGGAAGAGGCATTGGGTTGTTGTGTGGCCGACAGTAAGGTATTTTTTAAGTGCCATCAAGAAGGTCACGTAGTTGCGAGTTGTCCCAAGAGTACTGCAAGCAGTTCGAGCCAAGTCACAAACCCGAACCAGGATAATTCATAGGCAGGAATGAGATGACGGGTTGTTTGGGATTAACAACTTTCGGAGACTAAAGTTCTTAAGGTGGGAGTGATGTAACACCCCGTTTAGTTGTTTTAATTTTAGTATAGTTGGTGATGAAGACATTTTCCTTATGTAATTTGAAATTTTTTATTTTTTAAATTATTGATTATGAGAGTTATAATTTGGGCCAATTTATTGGAGTATTAAGTATTTTGATTTTGAGGATTTTCTGTAAAAAAAAACAAAAAGAAAAAAAGGGGAATAATTATTGGGCTTAATGGCACTTTTGTAATTAAGCCAAAAGGGGTTAGGGTTAGGGTTTCAAGTGCATCCTATATAAGGATAAGTTAGTCTTAGTCCCCTCACTTTTAGTTTTCCAAAAGAAAGAAGTAAGAAAAGGGAAAAAGTCGTGTCTTTTCCTCTTCTCTCCTATTCACGATTCCTTCTCCCTCTTTCTCTCAATTTTTTCTCTCTTTCGGCTACATTGTTCCAGCATCATTAACTCCATAACACAGTCAGTCCAGATCTGGTTGGTGTGCTTGGGATCACCGGTAAAAAGTTTTGGTAAGTGTTCTCGTATTTTGGAGTCTTTTCTCACTGTTTTCGTCACAAACCAAGTGAATTTTTCTCGATTTCTAGCAGTGGGCAGCTAAGGTCAGTGTGGAACCTCAGTTCTGGAAGGTAAGGACATTGGTTGTACATTTTTTTGGGTTTTGTTTGGTATGGCCATTAATCCCATTTTTCCTCCTTTTCCAGCCAAAAAAGTTAATTTTTGAGTGCAACGAAAGGTGGAAACGGACCCCCCAAACCAGATCTACACATTGGTGAAAACAAAACATTGATCGGAGCAAAGGTGGGCCCTCATGCCCTGAAAGAAGCTGCTGCACGTAGGCGGTGCGTGAGCCACACACACCAACTTTGGGCGACGCATGTGAACTCGAATTAGAGCGTGGTCGGTGGCATTGGAACCATAGTGACCTGAAGTTTTAGGTATGAGGGCACGTGATCTGGAATTCAATGACGCGTGGCACATGTAGCGGCACGTGGTGACAATTTTCCAAAACAGTAAGCTTCCCTTAGTGTATTGTCCCTATATGTAGCCTTGAAACGCATTAAAAAGTAGTTTTGCAATAAATTTCTTAGTAAAGTTCATGTTTGACCGTAGGTTGACCAAGTGTGCTTTGACCGGTTCTTTAAGGAAGCTTATAGGATTCGCTTGAGGTAAGTGAATTCACTTACGACCCGTAAGGGCTTAAGTTGGATGATGTATGCAAATGTATGTCTTAAATGGATGTGTGTAGTATAGTTTGTAAATAAAAAGATATGTCATGTAAGAATTAGCAAACCATGATGTGTGATGTGGCATGTATGATTTTGATATGCTTAGGTGATCCTACTACGTATATAAGCATTCTTGGGAACTGTTTGGTGAATTATGATGTGACGATGTTTATTTTTTATATGACATGCATGATGTAAATGTTAAGATATCATGTCGTATGTATGTGGGATCTTGCATGAACCATAGAACCATGAACCATGTTTCATATGAGGGTGACAATTGCCTCCCACGCCCAAAGGGTCGGTGTTGGGCGGGAATCCGACTATGCTGAATGGGTGTCATCTAGCACCAGTTACAGTTGGCTTCCCCCATTTAAATCGAGGGCCCAACACTCGTATCCAAAGTGAGATGACACCATGGTGCGGTAAAGATAGTTGTTCACCCAGCATGATAAGTACAATATACTGTAAACCATTGAATGATAGGTCCCAAAAGACTACATGTTGAGTTTGCATGAATGTGTGTGTATGAAGGTTTGACCCCGTAGGTGGGGTTACTTACTAGGTATATTTTATATACTCAACCTATGTTAATAATCTTTTTCAGGTAACGAAAGTAACAGTCGTGGTGGATGATGAAGAAGGGTTCCTATGTGCCATGGCCATGGTTATTATATTTATGCAGTAGTCTTATAGTTCATGTATTTGAAAATTCAATTTGTAATAAATAACACCTGTTAGTTACTTCTTGATTTACTGCGTTTTCTTGGGATCTCATTTCAAGTTTTGTTGAAAACTTCCCTTAAGTTTTAAAAGCAAGCATGTAGTAATGGTCCTAAGGTTGTCTTAAGTCAGGTCGTTACAAATTCACTCCTTAATAATATAAAATGTTGCTTGTTTATGATCAGTTAGTAAAGTATCAAAATCACATGTATGTACCTTTACAAACTTCTTAACAATCCAAACTTCACTTCCAACGTCACTAAAAAATGATGCACGAAAATGCCATTGCCAATCATCGACTAGGCAACTTAAAATCAAAATTTTGGGCTTTGTTTTATAGTCTTGAATTGAAAATTGTCCCTAATAGCAACGACACGAAGCACATTTTATAAATTAATCTTCCCGTAAAACTTGTCATTCACTTCAATATGAAATTTGTCATTTACTTTTGTGAAATCAATGGAATAATGAAAACAACCTTTAAATACAACATTACTATTGCTGAAGAAAATACAGGGTAGATGATCAAAACACGTATATATACTGTTTCTACTATCTATTATTAAGGAACAACATTGTACAACCCCAATACTCAAACTATTGTACAACAACCTAACGTCCTTGTCATCACTAAATTTAATATATTTTCTAAGGAAATATGAGGATCCAGTGCAAGCAAATATATGTGGTGTGTCAATATTTCCTTGAATGTCTAACTTTTGCCTTATAGTATCTATAAAGTACGTCCATGTTGGTTGTGTATGTCCTAAAACTCGAATGGCTTGTAAACACATTCTATTTTTATTAAAGTTGTTATTGAAGTTATTCAGTAAAGTTGTTATTGAATCATTTATAACTCTATAAATCCAATAAACTAAGAAC
>JAOANK020673316.1:0-11470 GCA_026257165.2 Telfairia occidentalis | reverse complement strand
AAGAACCCAAGTTTGATTCTTTACCAAGGAATCATACTCATCTTTCATTGAGGCCCACCATTTCTCACTGTTCTTATAAAAAATGGCCTCTTTGAAGGATTGTGGTTCAAGGTTGACAAACTCATTTACTACTAATAGGGCATAGGATATGAGGTCGGCATACCCAAACTGAGTGGGAGCCCTAGTGGTCATCCTAACCTTTATCCTAGATAGTTAGTAATTAGTTAAGTCATCAAGTACCTCTTCCTCAACATCTACTTCCTGTGTAGTTATATGTTATAAAATAGGTAATGTAGTATCATGTTCTATAGGTGGCTGATCTACATGATCAGTTTAGGAAGTAGACGAAGGTGGGTCTAAAACAGTTTCAGTGGTTGCAGATGTACTAGGGGGAGTAGACTCAGTTTCATCCTCTATGTACCCCATTTTTTCTTCATCAAAGACAACATCTCTACTTACTAGGGTCTTAGTGCTATTGGGCTTTAAGCACCATAGTTTATATCCCTTAACACCCCCAGAATAGCCCAAGAAGATATACTTTTTAGCTCTTTGATCTAGCTTTCCCTCTTTTGAATGAGCATAAGCTAAGCATCCAAAGACTTTCAAGTGTGATAGATCAAGGAGACTACCTTGCCACAGTTTTTGGGGTGTCTTAAGTCCTATGGCAGTGGATGGGCTCCTATTCACTAAGTAGCATGCTGTCATAACAACTTCTCCCTAAAAACTCTTAAGAAGCTGTGAACTAGATAGAATGCACCTCACGTTTTTCATTACGGTTCGATTCATTCTCTCAGCTACCCCATTCTGTTGAGGTGTTCCTACAAATGTCAAGTGCCTAACTATGCCCTTAGCCTTACAAAAGGAATTAAACTCATGGTTACAAAATTCTAGGCTATTATCGGTTCTAAGCTTCTTAACTCTAAGGGTAGTTTGGTTTTCAACTAAGGTTACCCATTCTACAAACTTACTAAAGGTATCAGACTTGTTTTTAAGAACATAGATTCATACCTTCCTAGTACAATCATCAATAATGGATAAGAAGTATCTAGCCCTACCGTTAGTAGTTACAGTAGATGGCTCTCATAAGTCTACATGGACATACTCTAGCTTTCTCCTAGAAATGTGCACCTTACAAAACTTAACTCTCTTGGCCTTACCAAGGACACAATGCTTGCACATGTCTAGGTCTACATTATCTACTTTAGGAATTAGACTTTGCTTAACTAGCTCTCCCAATCCTTGCTCACTCATGTGACCTAGATACCTATGCCAAAGGGATATGTTGGTATTAGCATGGTATTAGCACACTCTTTCACTAAGGCACTTGACCCTACAATGGTTGAACCCTTTAAGGAATAAAGTGTCTCTTTAAGGACCTCTCTAAGTGTTACCATGATACCCTTCATGACTTTCAACACACCACCCTCTAACTTAATGGTGTATCCTAGCTTGTAAAGGATACTTAGGGAAATAAAGTTTCGTTTGACTCCAGGTACGTACCTAACTCCGGTCAACAACCTAACCCTCATGTCATGAAGCTTTAGCCTAAATGTTCTTTGACCTTCTACATCATAAAACTATCAATTGCCTAACATGACTTTACCCCCTGACGTGGTCTGAAAATCCTCTAGCCAATCTCTATTGGGTGTCATATGGAAAGAACATCCTGAGTCTAAGATCCAAGTTTTGTCCTCACTAGGCACACTAACAACTAGTACTTGGTCATACTCTTCACTAAGGTTGACCCCACTAGACTCCTTTTTCCCCTTACCCCCACATTTGTTCTTAAGGTCAAGACAAAACCTCATAATATGGCCCCCTTGATTTGGACCTACTCTTATTTTTCCTATTGTTCTTTTGATTTCTATTATCAGATTTACCTCTAGCATACAATGATTCTCCACTTTTCTTATTCTCTTTCAGTTTTAACTCTTTCGTTTTGATTACATTAACAACAACAACAGCAGTTAAATAATTTCTACCATACATCATAGCAGATTTCACATCATTATAGGCATTAGACAGAGAATTACATAATATGATAGTTTGATTTTCATCAGAAAAGGTCTCATCAGATATGATCTTATTGAAGTTATCAAGGTTATCTTTCATGCTTTTATTTGAATCCATCTTAAAACTAAAGAGCCTAGATTTAAGATACAATTTATTTGAAACTGAAGCAACTTGATAGGTAGATTGTAATTTACCCCATAACTTACCGGCTGTATCCTCACCTCTCATGTGTCACAATACACTATCGAATAGGTGAAGAATGAGAAGGCTGTGAGCCACCTTCTCCATAGTTGAAAGTTCATCCAGGGTTATGCTCTCATGGATGTCTTTAGGTTCCATAAGAGCATAATCAACTTTCTGCTACCTTAGGATTACCATAATTTTCATTTTCCAAAGACCGAAGTCTCTCTTACCATCAAAATGTTCCACCTCGAATTGAGTACCCATTCTATATAAAAAAAAAAATAGTATGGACAGCACCCAGTTTGGACAAAAAATAACAAATAAAAAATGCGAAACTAAGTAAGAACGTAAAGATATTAAATCAGTAAGTTATTTACAGGAAATTGATAAAAACAGAATGCATAAAGAAGGGCTCTGATACCAATTGTTGTTTTTAATTGTTCCAAATATTTACAACATTCTGTATAATCAATTATAACAATCAATTAGTAATCCTAAATAAATTTCAGCGCCTAATTTTGACTCAGAATAATTTTTCAGTACTTTAAAAAGAGGTTCAAGTTAATTTCCAGCAATCGATATGAGTCCAAATAAATTTCTAGCAATCGATATGAGTCAGAACTTAATAATATTACACAAAGAGTAAGAGAAAAGAGAGAAACGACTCGCGGATTTATAGTAGTTTGGTCCGAAGACCTACTCCACTTGTAAGAAAAAAAATCTCTCTTACTTAGTCAATATTATTAAGAGATCTATGAAATCAAAATACAATTGACATAAATTAATACGGAGGAAAAATTCAAAGATTCACGTTCTTTGAGGACTTAATAAACAAGAATAATCAAAAACCTCAAGAACACATAAACAATCTTTATGGAAATGAGAGAGTAATCATGCTAAGGAACAAAATCACCAAGAAATCAAAGATTAAAGAACATTACAACCTTTGATGACAAAAAACACATACGGTCGCAAGCTTGTTTGGGCTCTAATCGGAGATCGTCAACGTTCTTACGAACAGCCAAGTACTCCGTACTGCGGCGGCGTCGTTTCTCCACCTTACCTGAGCAGCAATGGTGGCGGTGGCGGCAACGTCGCGCGGTGCTCCCCCATTTTTCCCCTCTCTCTCGATTTTTCTCACAACAAAAAGGAGGCCAAACTTTTCAACTTCAACTCGTAGGTTAAACAAAAGAATGAGATGTATATATATTAAATAAGTGGTTTGGTTTGGTTTGGTTCAGCTAACTCATTTTAAAAACTAAACCAAACCGGTTCATTTTAAGTGAGTAAAGATTTTGGGCCTCAATATTCATTTCTCAACAAATGGCCCAAAAGATGTGGACCATGCCCAACAACAAATAAAATGGAATAACAAGGTTAGAGATCTAGAATATACAATATAGCCTAACAGAATTAAGACATAAATTGGGTATAAAAAAATATCCTAAAATTAGTGATTAAATCAACATAAATCACAACACGAACAATTCTAATTGAGAAGAAGAAACTAACGATGAAGAAGAATTAATCAACTGAAAAAGCCCAAATCTTGTCGCTAAAACTTTTTGGAACGGGGATTCACTAATTGCAACTCTGATACCACTTGTAAAGAAAGTAAAACTAAGAATTCTGCTTTAACACACAAAAGAAGTTTAGCGAAAAGAAAAATAAGACTCAAATTATATTAGTTCCACAAATATGGTGTACATCTACTTTTCAAACAAATCTCTAGATTTCATTAAGAAATTCACAAAATGGCAGATGAATCAAATACAGAGAAGCACCCTCACGAACTCAATTCCAAGAGGAACTCTCTCTAAAAACAGTATAACCAAAAAAAACACTCACACCTCACTAGCGAAATTTTCTCTAGAATATACCCGATTATTCTCCCGTGAAAAAAGAGCAGAAAATAATACTGGCGCGACTCCATGTAGCTAAGCTGGCACCTTCTTATAACCAAAACAGCTGCAATTTAACTGTGCTGACGTGTCACTATTATCACAATATTGTTAAAAAATGTATTTTCATTTGTATTCAATAAATTATCAAACATACATAAATAGAATTTCAAAGAAAAAAAATATTAGAGCTAAATTTTGTTGAAATTTATGAGTTTTGACAAAGTTATTCAATAGTTAATTTGTGCATTAATCAAATTCAATTTTGTGGAATGATCGATTGAAAGTTATTTATCAAACTTAATAAAGTGATGTAGACAAACAATTTATGATGATTAATAAAAGTTGAGTTAATTTATTAGCAATTTGTTTGTTTATTATTATTTTTAAAAATAATATACATATTTTTTTAAAAAAAAGTGTTTTTAAACTTATTTGTGTGGTCGAATTTGAACACTAGACTTGACTTTAAAAAAATGTTAATAATTCTATTATTATAATAATTTTTATAATTTTGTTACTTTCAATGATTCTTCCAGCATGTTGAGTTCAAAAGAAAATGTTTTAATGTTTTTATCGTTTTGACTTCTATAAATAAAATTGGCCATATAGAATGAAATAAAAGAGTGATCAAATTTTACATTTAAAGGTAAGGTAAAAGTTAAGGTTTTGAGTCAGAATATTAACCTTAATAGAAGCTCTCTATAAGGAGGCTTGACGTTTACCTCCTTAACACTCTAATTCTCACTGTAATCTTGAACAAGAAAAGAATAAGACCAACTTATCTTTGCACAGTAAATGTAGGTATTTTACGCTGAACCACTTTAATCTCTTTTACCTATCTCTTGAAATTGTTCTTCGTCCTAAAAGAATTTTCTCCCTTGCGTTTTTTGCTTGACTGAATTTCCAAAATCTTTCTCCCTAATTGCATGTGGTAATTTTGTAAAAGAAATCACAAGAAACAGAGAAACTGTAGGTTAAGCTTTGTAAGTTTGACAAACACATATACTGTTTTGTCCAAAGAATGGGCACCAGCTGGCTTCCGCAATAACATACAAAACAACAAAAGTGGTTATGATATATTTGATTTTTTTCTTTTTTTAATATATTCTTATATTGTAATTGCTAAAATGACATGTATCAAACTTCAACATGATTTTAGGTCAACTTTCAATCATAATAATTGTATGATTAACAATATATATAAGTTAAAGATGAAGGGAATAAAATAAAACAAATGAAATTAAAAAGTATACCAACCATAATTATAATTATGGTCCACTTGCCTTGATTACATTTGACATGTCATGTATATGTGAAATACATTTCTTTAATTTAACTGAGTAAGACATAATTTTCTGACCAAAACCTCGTGCAAGTACAATTTTTTTTTGTTTTAATGACTATAAACAGCAGTCAATTTGTGCATTTTTTAATTAATTTTCAAAATGGTGGTTGCCAATGAGATGGGCCCTTTGGTCCAATATCGCCAAACGGGCCGGCCCATATTTAGCTCATAATTTGGTTTGGTAATTATTGTCCTTTCATGTAATGAAAAAAAAAGGGGGTTCGTGGAAAAAAAATAAAGTTTTAGGGTTGGGGAAATTTCCAAAGTGAATTCTTTAAAAGAATATTTGTTAAAAAAAGGTTTTATTATCCGCTCATCAACCCGTGTTCTTGAGCACTATTGTAATAAAAAGAGCAAAAAGATTCTATTATAACAGATTATTATATTTATTTTATAGTTTTTTTTTTTTTTTGAGTTCAACAACATGTCGCATATAGGAATTCCAACTCACGACCTTTTGGTGGAAAATACTCTTTAACTAATTGTGCTATGTTTGATTTGACGATTATGTTTTAATCAATTGAACTATGATCGATTTTTTTGAAAGGGTTGTTTTAATCATTAATCATTTCATCATGTATTGTTAAAACCATTGGTTTAATATGGCTATTTCAGTTCCTTATGTGATGAATATTTTATGGGTTTAGTTTGAAATTTTGAATTTTTTTTTAGTTCAATATTTGTGAGGTGGAGGTCCAACCATTGGATGGTAGTTTGAAATTTTGAGTTAAACCAAGGTCATTACAGGTCTATTTATGTTGTCAGGCTCCATGTGGTTATTGGGCCTCATTGATGGAAAATGCACAATTTACTTGTGCAGTTCTCTAGCCCAGCATCATGGTTCACAATTACTTATTGGTTCTGCATTTGGTGTTAAGTGAACCAACCTTATGATCTCAATTATATACACGATTGGTTTGAAGGATTGAAACTCTAATTTGCTACTTATGGTTGAAATCCAAAAAATCATAGTGAGAGAGAGAACCCTTTGCGATTAACGCGACGTTTGTCGAAAGGAAGATGCCGATGCTCGTTGTAGTTGACGCGTGGGCTTGGTCACTATGAAGGTGCTTAGGCAATCTTCGAATCTTTGATGTTTTTCGTGTATCTCTTTGGATTATGTTTCACTCTTGTCCTAAGATCTTAGATACCATTTAATTATGAGGAAGCTTCTCGTTATTGAGTCGTGAGTGTCTTGTAAGCAAATATATCTTAGAATATTGACTTCTCTATCATACGTATTTGCATATTAATTTCTTAAACTCTTTAATAATACAAACTAGCAAAAAATTTTAAACATTGCAACTGGAATAGGTCTTCACAGACCAAATCCCTGTAAAATTGGTTGCGTTCTTTCTTACTCAACTTACTTTCTTTGAATCTGAGCACTAAGCGTTTTTTCATGTTCTTTAATTTCTACGTAAAAATCTCATAAACTCATAGTAAATTATTGTTTTAAGATAAAGGAAAACAATCTATATAAAAATAACAATTTACTTGCCACCAGGAGGTTACAAATACAAATAGAATTTGGAAAATGTAAAACGTTACCTTTTTTTTAGTCCAATAACATGTGAAGGTGAGAGATTCGAACTCATGACCTTTTAGTCGAGAACATAGGCTTAAATCAGTTAATTTATGCTACGATTGACAAATCAAATAGTGACAAACCAAAGCAATATGATTTATACCTTTCCTTAATATTTAGTGTGTATTAGGCATACTTTTTTGAACCAGAAGTATTTTTAAGTTAAGAATTTGGGAGGTTATTACTTGCCATTATGCTAATGTTTATAGCTTTTATCTTGCCTTTGCAAGGATGGGATTTTATTCACTTAGAGGCCCCAAGACAATCAAGGGTGTGAAACCTACTCCCACCTTTTAATCAAGGTGTGTTTGGGACAATTTTGGAAAAAAAAATACCTTTTAAATAAAATTATTTTTTCTATGAACTCTTTTAAAAAAATTAACAACTTAAAATGTATTTTTTATTCCAGGTGTGTTTAGGACAATTTTGGAAAAAAAGAAACCTTTTAAATAAAATTATTTTTTCTATGAACACTTTTTAAAAAATTAACAATTTAAAATGTATTTAGTATAATTTCTTAAGTAATTTTAAAAAAAATCAAAAGAATTTTATTAAAAAATCATAACAAATAAAATGCACTTTTAAAAAATTGAATTAATTTAAAAGTTATTTTTGAAGAAACATACAGGTGATAAATTATCAAAAAATTACTTAAAAGTGATTAGTTGAAATTCTTCAAAATATGTAATAAGAAAAAAAAATATTTATAATTAATAGTATCACTTTTGATTTTGAATGTAATATAATCAAATAATCTTTGCCAAAAAAATGTTTAAATGGAGGTAAATGGAGACTTACAAAGCCTATTAAGTGCTCAATCTCTCATTGATGAGTGCCAACCTGTCCAAAAGTCAGTATTTTTCTTTTGTCCAAAAGTTGTTGTATGAGAGAGACTCTACTCAATCACGTGCAGAGTTGTTAACTTAGGCCCCCTTTAGTTAATAAGAATTAGAATAAAAAATAATGGGAATAAAAATCAATTTAAATGAAAATTGTATTCTTTTCGTGTTGTTTACTGGAAGTTGTATAGAATTGAAATCAAAAACCAATTTATGTTTTCATTTTGTAGTTCTAATTGATTAAAAATGATAAAAAAAAAAAAAATTCTAGTTTTACTTTATATTATATTATTTAATAATAATAAATTTTATATTTACAATTTATTTGATATTAAATAATAACTAATTAAAATAAATTTACATGAACCTAAAAAATTGATATATTTTTTATTATTAGAAAGAAAGTATTATTCAATTTTATTGTTATGTTCTTTAATAATAATAAATTATATTTTAACAATTTAATTAAAAATTAAATAATTAAAAATAATATGGATATTTTAATACACATGCTAAATACAAAAATAATGGTGTATAATAATAATAAAAAAAAATGTGTATTAAAAATGTATAATATTTTTAATTACTAACTAAAAATATATATTAAAAAACATTAAAAAAAATTGTGCATGTTTTCACAAGGGAGAGAAAACTGCATATTATTTTTTCAAAAAAATTCTAAAACTTGTGAGATAAATGAGAAAGAAAGGATAAAGGAAGCAAAAAAAAATAAAAAAAGATAGTGTGAGTCTCACATATTAATGAATGAGAATGAGATTGAATACTTTTTTTTTGGAGATAATAGGATTGCCCTTTTTGGAAATGAGATTCCCAAGTGGGTCCCGCTTTTTATTCTTATTCCTTCACTTTGGTAAATACTATCAAAGAGAATGAAAATTTTCATTCTCATTTCTTCATTCCAATTGAATAAGTAAACGAAGCCTTAGAGTAGAGGACTTTGAGAGGAGAAATTATTGAATGAGTCTACCACGACGTGGTCTTCTAATAACCATTAGAATTAGATGAAAATAACTTCCAGCTGGCCCCATAATAATCACTATATATAAAGTTAAAAACCTTTAAAACGTCTCTCTCATAAGTCTAAAAAAACTACCAGCCTTATTGTGTTAGCTTCCTGGAATAATTTCTCCTTTGAAAAGTGAACATAACTAATATTTTAATTGGACCACACCTCTTGATCTCATTAAGCTTTTAGCTCTCATATTATAGGACTAGGGGTGTGCATGGATTCGATTTTTGGTTAAAACTCAAACCAATCAGTTTTGATTTGAGTGGTTCAATTTAATTTTTAACCATATATATATATATTGGATCCACGAAGCCAAAAAAAAAAAAACCAAAAAAAAAAATTGATTTACTTCTTGCCTAAAAGATATATAGAAAATAGTGAGAATAGGCAAAGAGTGTCAAGAATAGCCAACGACGATTTCGTACAGGATGGCGTGCGGCAGAGAGAGATCGTCATGCGTTATACGATGGTCATCGCACAGTGGTAGGCAATGTCTAACGTGAGAGAGTTAGGAGGGAGAAGGTTGAAAGCTTGAGGTTGAGAGAACAGGAGATGGAGGGAGAGAGAGAGGGAGAGAGAAGGCGGGGAGAAATGTTAGGGAGAAGGCTACAGAGGGATTGATTGACATAGAAAAATTAGGGTTAGTAATGTCGGGGCTAGTAGGTGCCGAATCCTGGACTTGGAGTGTTACAGATGGTATCAGAGCGAGTCTTCTCCCAGTAGGATGTGGTTCGGGGACGAACCAAGTGGAAGTTGGTGGACATGCAACGCCCAAGTAAAGGAGGGGTACATGAATGAACCGACACTACATCAGAATGAGAGAAATCATAAGACTATGCAAGCATGGTTAAAATACGCGACAGAGGGATACATTTTTCTTAATTTTTTAAAATTGCAAACCGATAAACACAATTTTTAAGGAAAACCCAAACCATAACAGCATCGATTCAATTCAACTTAGCTCGATTTTTGCACAACCCTAAATAGGACTTTCAAATAAAGGTTATAGATTCAAATTTCTTAATCATTATTTAAATCATTTAAATAGGTATTACATGGGTTCAAATTTTCTTGTAATTAGGTAAAAACGGCAAATCACCCTTTGAGGTGTACACTAACCTCCGAAATAATTTTTTGATTTGATAAAGTGATTTGAATGTGTTTGAACGAATAAAGAAGAAAAAAAGGTGAAGAAATGGTTTGGCATTTAACTAGATGAGAATCTAAGAAATACCAAATTTCTAAGGGCCCCTAACGAGAAGTTAGAAAAAGAATGATTAAACGAAATAGTTTGTTGTTTGGTATCGTCACTTTTACAAATTTCCATAACTTTCCATTTTATGTCTAATATTTTCATAAATTTAAAAAAAAAAAAAAATAGCAAGTAAGTCAAGAATCTATTAAATGCAAAATTAAGAGTTGAACGAACTATTAGACATAAAATTAAAAGTTGAAGTTCAATTTTTTTTAGATTTTTTTTAAAACTTAACCTAAATGTTTAAAAATTAAATTTGTAGTTTAACTTTTGAGGACTTAATAATGCGTATTTATAATCAATTTTAATTTAATTACCTTGTTTTAAAATTGGTTATTTGTTAGGTTTATTGATTGGGATGGTTAGTTATGTATCCATTCTAAATTAATCTGTTTCTTTTGTCTTCTACTTAACCTATATAATAATAATAATAAATAAGGTAAAATATACTTTTAGTCTTTAAGATTTGAGTTTAGTGTCTATTTAGTCCCTAAAGTTTCAAAATGAATACTTTAGTCCCCGAAGTTTAGAAAATGGTTCTAAATAGTCCTTGAGTTAAAGTTGACTGTTAGTTGACTAACGAGAAAGTGACAGAGAATCTTAAGTGGCAACTTTTATTAAGTTTTTAATTATTTTTAGGTTACTTGGCTTTTCTTATTTCTTTTCTTTTCTTTTACTCTTCTTTCTCCTCTTCCCCTCTCATTCTCTCTCTTCCCTTCTCCAACAAGTTCCCACCACCAACCTGAACTCACTCTTTTCTCATCTTCCTCCATTTCAAGGCTCTCTCTCTCCCCTCTCTTCTTCTCCCTAGAGCCTCCATTCTTTCTTCCAATCTCTAGTGTCTTGCTCTTCCCCTCAAATCCTGTGCCATGTCCCTCTAAAATCGCTCTGATTTTATTTTATTATTCCAACCTTCAAATAAAAAATCACCACCACCATTGTCATTGGGGACAAGCTTTCCAAAATCCACATTTTCTTACTTCAACCTGGCCAACGAGCTCTAGACCACCACAGTCTCCAACCTAAATAAGGGCAAGAAGAAATCTTCTTCACTGTGTCTGGTGTGACCCCAACTTGCATGCTCTCAGAATGACCTCCCGATTTTGTGGAGAAATTGGTAAAACATTATAAATCAAAAAGCACCTCCTGACTTGCTCTCACATGTTCACATATAGTAAGAAGTTGGCTGTGGGCATCCACGAAGAAGGAGAAGAAAAAGAAATGAAGAAGGGAAGAGGAAAAAAAATCACCTAACCTAAAACTAATAAAATTTGCCACTTCATTTAAAATTGTCATCTAGGATGTCATGTCAT
>JAOANK020673110.1:0-11471 GCA_026257165.2 Telfairia occidentalis | reverse complement strand
CATACAATTACATGAATAATCACAGGGGATATGAAAAAGTCCATAAATTAATAAAGCCATAAATGGAATCACAATGCATTACAATGAGTCAAGACGGAATTCCGCCACTCAAATTCACAACTAAAAACAGAAATCCCAAAGGAAAACACGAAACGAAACAAGTATAGAAAAGGGGACGAAAACTCCCAAAGACGTGTGCCAAATTCCTTCCCGACGTAAGACCCGCAATCCCAAGCCTCAGATTGCTCTGGAGACTCCATGGTGAGCTCTTTCTCTTTCTGAAACACCGTGCTCCAAGTCGTGCTCTCGATTCTCCAAATGTCCTCCCCGATTTCGGATGACAAAATAAACTTAAAAAGAGCATTCTGCCAGCAGTGTTGAGATGCCATAAGTCAGCGTCTCAACGCTGCCTCATGTATGGTCAAAGGCGTGCAGCACATTTAAAATTTAGGGCGACAAATGATGACAGCGTCTTAACGCTGAAGGGTAGCGTCTCAACTCTGATGTAGGTTGCAACAGGATAGGCGCGCGCGCATGGTCACTCGCGTGTGGGAGCGCAGCGTCGAGCGGAAGAGTCGCGTGGCGTCGCAATGCTGGGGCGTTGCGCACACGGATGGGCAGGCGAGGCCCCCATGGGGCGAGGGCGCGCGCGGCGTTGAGTAACGCTGGCGAGGCGCGCGCTTGTGTGTGAATTGCTTCGGCATTGAGATGCCCTAGAGCAGCGTCTCAACTCTGATGATCCAAACC
Organism: Telfairia occidentalis; assembly: GCA_026257165.2. Taxonomy (NCBI): domain Eukaryota; kingdom Viridiplantae; phylum Streptophyta; class Magnoliopsida; order Cucurbitales; family Cucurbitaceae; genus Telfairia; species Telfairia occidentalis. Next base: position 10,724 of record JAOANK020673110.1, on the reverse strand, counting down.
CAGATTTTCCAGCAAATTTCACCGTCTCAACGCCTGGGCATGGCGTCTTGACGCTGCCTCCTCGGGTTCTTTATATTTTTTGCCTCTTTTCTTCTTTCCGTAGCCAAAATTGGTCTTCCTAAGTTCGATTTTCGACCCGAACAACTCCGAATTCATCATTTCATCTAATTAAGCTCGGTACCTACAAATTAACATAAAAACATGTGAAAGCACTGAAATTATGGAACAAAACTAGCTAGAACTAAGCCTAAGGATAACACATTTTCGTGTGCTATTAGTTCCATTAGATCGAATTATTCATAACAATTGATAAGCTCCCAAAGAATGTTAACATACAAAATGAAAGTTAAAAAAAATTCAGCCAAAAGGTCATAAGTATACTTTGAGAGATTTTTATCTTTAATCTCTAGGGGTCTCACACAACAAAGAAGTAGAGATCATTTAACTTTTGTTATCATATATGGTGGTCATATTGTGAACATGTGGCATGGAACACCCAATACAATATTTTACTGTTTAGAATTAGAGTGCATGTCTTAATTAAATACTCTACAAATGATAGTTAAGATACACAATATCTAACTTGGGTCCACTATTCTACCTTAATATATCAACCAATGATTACAAGACTTCCATTTGGCATTCATAGACAGTTTAAACTGTACACTGAGATTTTTTTCACCTTCAGTTGTAATATGATCTCATCTTGATCACTTATGAAGCGGGGAATCTTCTTTTTAGCATATATGCTCTCATTTTTTATTATACTACTACAACAATAAAATAGCTAATCGACACAAAAGTCATAGAAGCAATTGCTTCTGTGAGAGAGTCAATCCACTGTCTGACATACTTTTCATTATATGTGTAACAGCCCGACTTGTAGGCATAGATTACCTAGGGCTATTACTAGCATGCATGTTCGAAACAAAGATTCCTAAGTAACTCTAAATCAAAAAGGTCTTATTTATAAAGGAAACATAGAGTAAGTAAGTTCAAACTTAACAAACATACTGGGATCCCAATTTTTAAATTAAAAATAATGAGATAAAAAGGGTGCCGATGAAAATCAAATGCAAGTTCGAATAACAGTTCGAAAACTAGTACTTTAGGCAATAAAAAAAACCAAGTGTGGAAGTCTAAACTCGTGTCAATGGCCTGTAGCAACTCGCTCCTTGTTAGCCACCTATGTAAGTTGTCTCCTTACCTAAAAAAAAAACATAGGTTGGGTATAAAATATACCCAGTAAGTAACTCTGACCCTAAGGTCGGACATGCAAACGCACACAGTCATATGACTCATGTGGGATTCTCACAGGGGTATACCATCTTAAAGCACCTCATATAAGCACACAACAGCAGAAAGCAAAGAATGTATCTCATGGAGGTTCTCAAATTAACACTAAGCAAAGATACATAATCTCATAGAGAAACCTCAGAGCACACAATAACACAAAACGAAGAATACGTCTCATGGAGGTTCTCAAACACAACACTAAGCATAGATGGTATAGCTCTTAAGATATGAACATGTAGCACAAACCATACTATGCATAGGTCCCATGCACTATCACATAATCCGAAGCCTCAAGGCATCCAACATGCAATATTTCAATAATTTCCTTAGCCTCCATGTACCACATATAATTGATTCTCATGGCATACAACATTCACATAAACCGTCATCCACACAGCATGCTCAACACACTAACGCCCATCATGCTCATATTCTCAAACAACATAAAATAGGCATAAACCACACCTATGTCAACAAGTCATACAATTTACCAACCTAGTCCAATGGTTTATCCACGAGCGAAGTCACTTAACTCAATTCTCAAGAAAACAACAAGTAAACAAGGAAATCGGTAATAGATTGCTTAAGCAACCTAGGTCCATATTTCCAAAAAAATACCCTAATTAATTTTCTAAATCTCAATTAATCAAGAATAAAAAGGAAAGTTAGGGTTTTCAATGAACAACTGACAGAGGAAGAGCACTGCCCTTCTAGATTAGGCACAGCTCATGCGCCGCCACCATCCGGCGGGGGTTTCCCATGCGCTTGCCCCAAATTGACAACAGAGACCAGTTTCGATATCTACTCACTGTCAGGAGTTCAACGATGCCAAAATCGCATCGATAAGAGTAGCCATGGACAGCCATAAGCTCGGCGCGTGTGTTACATGTGCCGCTGTCACAACCGTGCTTCTTTCTGACCTTTCGTTTTTTCAAAATTGCTTCTTTAACGATCTAGAAAAGGAGAAAAACGTGATTTAAAGTAAGAAAACTCGGGAAAATAGAGTTCGAGAGCTCTTCTATCTTACTTGTTTTGTTCGGGAAGAGTGGAGACAGCAACGAAGCTATCCCCTAAAGGAGAGCTTGAATGGAGCGAGGGAAGTAGAGAAAAATTGGGGAAAAGAGAGAAAAACACCTTGTCATCCAGCTACTGTCACTGCCATTACTGCTACGGCCAATCAGCCTCTACCGCTGCCTAATTCTTCCATTGAGGAGGGAGATGAGTATGAGAGGGTGAAAAGTTTTAGGGAAGATGGGGTGTTCTACGTGAAGAGGGAAAGAAAAGGAGGAATCCAATTTTTGGATTTTTTTTATTTCTTAGAATTTTTTAGTTGGGAATGACCTCTTTCTTTTTTAGAATACAAAAAGGGTTTGATGGCTAGGGTCCCTAATGATACATTTATAGGGTTCATCTCAACCATCCAACCCTAGCCCTAAGTCCTCTAACTTACAAGAAAGCCATTATTTTAATTTTCTCCAATTTTTAACAAAATAAAATCCGTCTTAATTTACTTAAACACTAGTTTATCAATCCCCCCTCCAACACACATTAATCACAAAATAGTCCATAAATTAATTCGAACAAAAATATTATTAAGAATTAAAATGTAAAAACGTGACGTCACAACATGTACTAAATATTTGTGTGTATGCAATCTAAAGTAGAAAACATTAATCCATAAATCAAACTAAGTGGCACAATTTGTTAAGAAAAGCAAAGTTAAAGCCTACACAATCCTAAAGACTTGATATTACAATTAAAGACATCTCTATAGATCGGCTTACTAAACGGGATTTGCAACCATATTGCACATAAGTATATATTGCACATTCACCTCATTTTGTGCAACCTTATCTCTAACAAAATTGTATTTAGTATCTATGTGCATTGTCTTAGAGTGGTACTTGAGATCCTTCATGAATGTTATTGCAGCCTCACTATCATAGTCTACTAATACTGAGTTATGCATGTATTCTTTAAATCTGAAGTGAGTTCAAAAACTCTTAAGCACCATTGCTTCTTGTACTTCCACTAAAACTGCCACAAATTTAACTTCCATTGTTAATAAGGCTATACAAGTTTATCTTTTACTACTCCACGAAATTGCTTCTTCGTTTAGTAAGAATATATATCCTGGGGTGGATTTTTTTTCGTCAAAATCTTCTCCCCAAGCAGCATTTGTGTAGCCTTCCAATTTGAAATTGTTTCCTTGGGAGCACACTGAATAATTCATAGTGCCTTTGAGATACCGAAGTATTCTTTTAATAACTTTCCAATGAGGTCATCCTAGGTTTAACTGATATTTGTTTACCAGACCAGCAACAAAGCAGATGTCTGGCCATGTACACATCATGTCGTACACAATGCTTTCAACAACACTCGTATAAGGAACTTTTCTTATTTGTTCTATCTCTTCAAGATTCTCTGGACGCATTTTATAACTCAAACTTTTATCCTCTGTGATAAGAGTATCAATGGATTTGTAATCTTGCATTTTAAATCTTTCAAGAATTTTCTTGATGTATTGGCCTTGTGACAAGGCTAACATCCTTTTGGAGTGATCTCTTTCAATCTTGACTCCTCTTATATAAGTAGCTTCACTGATATCCTTCATTTTAAAATTTGAGGATAACCGTTCCTTAATACTTAACAAATACTCCTTATCCTTCTTAGCTAATAGTATGTCACCCATATATAGGGAAAGAATCACAAACTTATCTTTGTTTATTTTGACATTCATACACTAGTCTTCATCGATCATATGAAAACCATATGTGATGATTACTTGGTGAAATTTGATGTACAGTCTGGAAGATTACTTAAGGCCATAAATTGATCCTGTTAATCCATATACATTATCTTCTTGTTCTTTATTAACAAAACTTGTGGATTTTTACATATATGTTTCCTTTTCCAATTCACCATTTGAAAGGTTGTTTCAAATCCATTGGATGTAATTCTAAATCTAAACAGCTAACTATAGATAGAATGAGTTTTGTATAGTTAAACCTTAGAATAAGTGAGAACGTCTCTTCATAATTTATTCCTTTCTGCTCTGTGAATCCGTTTTCTCTACAATAGAAGCCTTATATCTTTCAATAGTCAACCTTAAGCTTATTTTTAAGAATCCACTTGTTATCAATTACTTTGTGTCCTTTAGGGCAATCGACTAGCTCCTGAATTTATTAGATTTCATTGACTACATCTTCTCTTCCTTTACTTTCACCCAATTTTCTTTTTTTGGACTTTGAAGAGCCTCATGAATGATTTTTGGCTTTCATCATCCTTTGTAGTAATAATGTATTTCTCATCATTAAAAACACGTTTTTGTATTCTACCACTATTACTACGCCTTATGTGTGGTTCTTTGAACTGTTGTTCACTTGTTGATTCTATTAAATCATGTGATAATGGTTTAACTGAGTCACGAGTTGTTTGTGGCTGTAAATCGTACAGACTATTTAAATTTTTTCCAGTTGGATGATATACTATTGATAGATGATTGAGAATTTTCCATCATTGATTTGATGAAAGCAAATTGTTTTGATCATTATTTTTGAATAAGGATATCTTAGCATTGATCTCACCTTTCCTAAACAACTCATTCACCAAGAAGGTTGCATCTTGAGATCCAAATTCAACCACAGTCTGACTTTCTTGTTCACCAATGAACACATACCATTTTGAGTATTCTAAGTATCTTATAAATGTAATATTTTTACCTCTTGGATCTAATTTTCCATGTTGATGTGATGACACATGTTCATAAGTAGAATATCCCCATGGTCTCAAACCACTAAGGTATGGCTTTCTACTAGTCCATAACTTATAAGGTGTGGAAGTGACAAATTTTTAAGGCACGGGATTAAGGATATAAGAAGTAGCCAATAAAGCCTCACTCCAAAAGGTGATTGGGAATTGCACTTGTGCCAATGCTGACCTAATCATTTCTAGAGAAGTTCTATTTCTTCTCCATTTTGTTGTGTTGTCCTTAGGGTAGTCAAATATTTTAGTATACCCTTTTCTTGACATAACTGTTTAAACATATTAGACCGATATTCACGTCCTCGGTTTGTTCTTAAGGCCTTAACTTTTTTTTTATCTAATTGATTTTTCACCAAATTTGTGGGAAATCAAATACATCTGACCATAACTTATGGGAAATCAAATACATCTGACCATAACTTGTGAAATTGTGGATGAAAGTAATAAAATATTAATTTTCATGTATTGCTTTCACACTCATTTGTCCACAAATCTCCGAATTAATTAGTTGTAATGGAATTTCAACCCTCGTTCCTTTACCAAATGGTTTTCTTATCATTTTTTCTGCTAAACAATTTTCACATACAGGTAAGTTAACTTTTTCAATTTGACCTAACAAACCTTCGTTCGCTAAGCAGCCATTGTATGTTAACCTATATGCTCCAATCTAACATGCCACAGAGTCACGTCGACATTCGGATCAATAGATGATGTTACAAGGGAAAAGCTAGCACAATTATAAGATATCGTGTCAACAACATCCATTACCATAAAATAATTTAATATCAAACCATGACCATAGAGTACTTTGTACATACAAAGAGTTAATAAAGTACAAGACATTGTAAAAGTAAGACCACGACTTAGAAGGACAGAAAAATAAATCAAATTTTGTCAAAAATCAGGTGCATACACATCATGTAGAAATAGAGTACGTCCATTTCACATGCTTAACTTGCAGGAACAAATGTCCTTCATAAGTACTCGCGCATTGTTTCCAACGTACAGCTACCTCTTTCTTAATGGAATTTGACGAAATCCCACATACACTGCACATTCTATAGTTACGTGGTCTGTGGTTCCTAAGTCTATAGTCTACAAAGGATGACAGTCAGCCAAGAAAACAAAGCTAGAAACTCCACTTTCAGAAATGAAGGAATGAATCTTAAATTTTTCTAAAGTTTGTACCTTTTGGGTTCAACGCACTCATAAGCATGATGTCTTTTTTTCTGACGATTGTAGCACTTGATATTTACTTTCTCCTTTTTATGATGAACCATAGGACATTTTCCCTTACCTTTTTCATTCTCACCTTTATGATGTTTCTTATTTTTATGGTCGCCTTTTCTTTTAAAATCTCTTCAATGTTTGCACTTGCGACCTTTGTTCCCATGAGAACTAGGACCATCTATATACACATCAACATTATCAGACCTTGCTGCCTCTATGTGATCTTCTTCTAGTTTAAGATATTGTGTAATATCAGTAAGAGTTTTAATCCCTTCATTATGAGTAAGGTGCACCTTCACGTGCCTTGAGTTGTGAAAAAGGGATCTAATAGTAGCTTGAACTTGTTGTTCATTAGTCAAGACATAACCAGCTTCCTTCTAACTCACTCATCATATTAGACATCTCCCTCATGTGTTGTATCATATTGTGATAAGGGCGTTTTTAATAAATATCAAACTTAATGAAAATTTCAATTTCAATGCAACCCTTGTGTCCTTAGCAAGACCATAAGAACAAGACTCACGTATAATATCATTCTTGATGCTGCTCAGCAAAGTAATGCGAGTTAGTCAGTTTTCCTTTTTCCAAGAATGATAAGCCTCATGGTCCCTTCAATGTTGAGTTTGTATTCCCTTCTCCAGACTCACTCAATGCATGGTTCAAAATTTCTATAGCCTCTTGCTCTTCTAGGACATATTTTATTTTCATAAACCATATTTCATAATTATTCCCATCAGGCTTCTCACCTTTATTCAGTCCAACAATTATGTTCTTAGAGACAGATGTCATATTTTCACAGTTTACAAGACATATTTTGCATACTTATGAAATTGATTGCATAGCACACGACCTCTAATATTTTACAATTTTAAATAAAATTGATCAACATTATTTTATCTAACATCGAGTCGAAATGTCACTAAGTGTCAAAATCATCATCAAAGTTGTGTAAAAGCATTGGTAACAAATTTATCACATTACAAAATAATTAAATGCTTGTAACGAGAAAAAAAAAAGAGACATACTCATGGTTTGAACACCCACATTCAAATACTTAAAATAGGCCCAAATTTCATTTAACATTTGCAACAACAATGAGAGATTTACAACATTCATGAAAAAAATCTTACAAAAACATCTTAAAAATAGGGAATGAAACTCGAAAGCTTAAATACAAATCATAACGGAGTTCATGATTGAAAACTATCACTCTAGGGTTGTTCCAGTTAGGATGAGTCCTAATGGTCCGCTCCTTTGTTTTATTTATTAATTTAATGGTTTTGATTATTATTTATTTAATTGATTGATTGTTTTGTTAATTATTTTTATAGGGGTGTTTGTGTTGTTATTTTCCTTAAGATTGGTGAAAAAGAGAAATTAAAATGGTGGATTAAAAGTTAGAAATTTAACTAGGTTTCCAAATAGTGTGTAGAAAATAAGAAAACAAAGGGAAAATGAATTGGGGTTTGAGCCCATATAAAAATAAAATGAGAAAGGAAACCCTAGCTATCATATTCATTTTATACAAGAAACTCTAGCCTCCATTTGCACTCTCTCTCTTCCTCCCTCTCAAACTCATGCCTCTCTCACTCTCAATCTTCCTTTCTCTCGAATCTTTCTCTTTCTCTTGCAAATTGGGTGGCGACGACAGCAAGGAGTCACAAAGACAGTATGCGATGCCGTGCAAGGGAAGAATGCAATGGTAATGTGCGACGCTAGTTGTGCTGGTGACATGCAACGAGATGTGGCGACAGTGTGTAGAGGCATGCAATGACGTGCCGGGGCTGCAGTTCTGTGCGGCCTCAGGTGCGACATGCTACGACTGCGTTCAGTGGTGGTAAACAACGTGCGATGTGGACAAGTGGTGACCAGCAACGTTTTCTTTATCTCTCTCCCTCACATGTGTATCATTCCTTAACTATAGCCTTGATATTGAATTCTTAGGTTGTTAGATTGTTCTTTTTGAAAATTCTTAGTGATTGAATTTTTTGGAGAATTTATTTAGGTTGGCTAAGGACCCTTGTTGATTGGTCTAGTAGTTGATTTGGATTTTGCTTAAGGTAAGTGGCTCTACTATCGGATAACCCTTTGGGCTATGTCAGATGATTTGTATACTGCTATTGTTGTGTTGATTAAATTCTCTTGAACTTGATGTGCTGAATATGATTTATAAATATTGAGCATGACATATATGAATTGTATGATTCTTATATTGTATAATTATTTACATGGAATGCCATGGGAAATATATGCATGTTGATTAGGGATGCTAGTGACATCACATGAATATTGTAGGTTGGATGCCTTTGGGGTACTGTATGTATGTTGTATCTTGGATGTCGTGGGCATAATACGTGTATTGTATATTGGGTATCATGTGCATCATAAGTATGTTATGTTTATTTTGGGGCCTATGTATGGACACGTTGCATGTAGCATGCACTGATTGTAGGTGACAACCGTCTCCCATATTTAGTGAGTCGGCTTTGGAGGAAATCTGGCTATACTTACTGGGTAACATCTACCATAAGGTCTATGTAGGGTGCCCTAGAGAACTCACACTCGTAGTCCAAGCGAGAGGCTTAAGGGTAGGGTTGAGGTCTTTGTCACCTAGAAAGGAAAAGAATGAGAATGATATGTGATACATGTCTAGACACATCTTGAAAATATGTGAAAGTGAAATGATAACGACTATGAGCCTTGAAAGTATGAAATGGAAAGTAAACAAGATAGGTCCCATATCATCATTGCAAGAGTGTATGTGTTTGCATATTTGATCTCATGGGCTGGGTCACTTACTGAGTATTCTTAATACTCATCCTTTCCTTTAAATATTTTTTAGGTAATGGCAAGAGTGTGGTAGGTGGATGACAAGCATTAGTTATAAAATGGGCCATGGTTGGAAGTTGTTTAGTCTACCCTGTGTTATTTGTCTTATTTTAAGCATTTAAGTGAAATGTTGAAATTTTCCTATATTTTTTAACTATTCATGTTCCTTAGAAGTTTTATTTTATTTTGAGAACTAGTAAAACTATTTATTTATTTTGGAACTCTTATTTTAGTTATTTAATGATCGACTTTTATCTTTCAAGTCATTTACAAGTTTTCTTCAGATTAAAGCATACATGTTAATAATGATCTTATGAAAATTGAGTCTTAGAAGTCAAGTCATTACAAAAACCATGTCTTTTAGAAGCTCATGATCACATGAGCTCATTCACAAAAGCTCATGTTACACGGTCATGAATATTATTTATTGTTGGTTTGCTCGAGATATGATTTGAATGGTTTTTAAGACTTCCATGTGGTAAAAGGGTTCCAAAATACTATTTATAACATAATTGCAAAAAATCATAGTAGTTTGATGAGTACATAAAAAGATGTCATTAAAGGGTTTTAATAAACTTCAACTTAATGAACCAGTCAAGAAACATGCTAAATACCCTATGCCATCCAGTTCTAATACCAATGTTTGAATTTCTAGTAAAGGTACTTACCTCTTGTAGTGCAGCAAAATGTACAAAAAATCCAGAACAACAATCAGAGAATAATCACTAACGGAGAATTCCCACAGTTTGTTGGGGTTGATGCCCTAAACCTCGCGGTCCTGTAATTTATATATTCAATAAAATAGGAGTTATTTTATTCAACATTTGGTGTGCATAAACTAAATCCAATAAACTAAGATCCAAGGTTATTTTATGAAAGCTTAAAGATGTATGTGGAGACATACAAATGGATCGTGTCCAAGGAATAAACTAAATTATCTGTAGTATATGGATAAGGTTGGGTGCCTTTATCCTGGTGACACTACGGATACGACCCGCTTTGTGATTCTTACAAGTGTTGGAAAGTGTCACAAACGTTTCGATCCTAAGCGCTCATGTGGAGACATGTGAGTGAGGGTATCCTATAAATGTGAGACATGTATAAGATTGGACCGCGAAGTGATTCGTCTCTCAGTATAACACCGTTGCTAAAAGAGACTTACACTTCAATAGAATGATCATAGGTCACTCGACTTTAATCCTAAGTTAGTTGTGAACTTCTGCCTGTGAAGGCAATCCTTTGATTAGTATGGATGAGAGTGGCCAGATACACCGACTCAATAAGCCTATCTTTTTGAGGATTTGTTTGAGCAGGGAGCTGGGAACTCAACTGTACAAGATTAGAATTCACTCATTTAGAATTGCTCTCTTAAGAGTTGATACTGGAGTTGAACAATGAGGCACCTCACCCTCTCACTGGCCATAGAGGGGTCTAACTCATAGTTGGACTATGACTATAATGTTCATTAGAGGTATCAGTGGTGCTTAAAGAATTAGATGTAGCACTGGGGTAAAACCGTAATTTGACCCAGCTGTGATTACGAGCAATAGTGAATGGTTAACTTACTGTTGATTGATTAAATCAATGGATAAAGAATATATCTA
>JAOANK020673013.1:0-11471 GCA_026257165.2 Telfairia occidentalis | reverse complement strand
GTCCAGTTTTGTTGGCTGACTTGCTTAAGGGTGGAAGCAAGTGCCGCACAATCGCTTTGTGAGTCTCGTTGAAGTGCGATTGTGACACCTTGCACGCGCCTTCTACATATGGGCGATGTCTGAAGTCTTGACTAAAAGTCGTCCGAACTTCGCTCCATCTAATGATTAAGAAGACTCCGAGCCCATGCCTTGCAAGTGGAGGCCGATGTTTGATGTTTGGACCAACAACTGTCAAAACTTCGCTCCCTTTGGTGATTTCGAGGATTCCGAACCAAAGCTTTTACCGTGGAGGCCAATGTTCCAAGTTTGGATTAAATATTGTTTGAACTTCGCTCCCTTTGGTGATTAGGAGGATTTTCAGCCCGTGCCTTGCACGTGCCTTCCATATGGGGGCGATGTTCGAAGTTTGGACTAAAAAATCATCAATATTTCGCTCCATGTTGTGATTTAGAAGATTTTGAGCTCCTGCCTTGCACAACGGGGCCAATATTCAAAGTTTGGACTAAAAATCATCAAAACTTTGCTCCCTTTGGTTATTTTGAGGATTTTGAACCAATGCCTTAAAGCTAGGGGGTTGATGTACGAAGTTTGGACTAAAGATCATTTGAGCTTCCCTCCCTTTGGTGATTTGGAGGATTTCGAGCCTAGGCCTTGGAAGTGGGGCTGGATGTATGAAGTTTGGTCCAAGGATCATTCAAACTTTGTTGTATTTGTTGATTTCAAGCATTTTGAGCTCATGCCTTGCACAAGGGGACAATATGCGAAGTTTGGAACAAAAATCATCAAATCTTTGCTCCTTTTGGTTATTTCGAGGATTCTGAACCAATGCCTTAAGCTAGGGGCTGATGTACAAAGTTTGGACCAAAGATCATTACAACTTCGCCCTTGTTGTTGATTTATTAGATTTCGAGCCTATCCCTTGCATGTGGGGGTAGATGTCCAAATTTTGGAGCAAAGATCATTCAAACTTCGCTCTTTTGGTTGATTTCGAGCATTTCGAGCTCATGCCTTGCACCTGGGGTCAATGTACGATGTTTGAACCAAAGATTGTTTGAACTACTCTCTTTTTGACGATTTAGAAGATTTCGAGCCCATGCCTTGCACGTGGGGGCTGATGTCCAAAGTTTGGACCCAAGATTGTTTGAAGTTTGCTCTCTTTGTAGATTTCGAGGATTCCAAGCCCATGCCTTGTACGTGAGGGCCAATGTTCATTATTCAGACTAAAGATGGTCAGAACTTCGCGCCCTTTGGTGATTTTGAGATTTCTTAGCTAGCCTTGAGCATGGAGGTCGATGTCCGAAGTTTGGACTAAAGATCGTCTGAACTTCGCTCTCTTTGGTGATTTAATACGAGCCCATGCCTTGCACATGCCTGCCACGTGGAGGCAATATTCGAAGTTTGGACCAAAGATCATTAGAACTTCGGTCCTTTTGGTGATTTTGAGGATTCTTAATCAAAGCCTACATGGAGGCCGATGCCTGAAGTTGGGACTAAAGATTGTCCGAACTTTGCTCTATTTGGTGATTTAGAGGATTCCGAACCCATGCCTTGCACGTGGGGGCTGATTTTCGAAGTTTTGACAAAGATCGTTTGAATTTCGCTCTAGTTGTCGGTTTCGAGGATTTCGAGCCCTTGCATTGCACTTGGGGGCCAATGTCCGATGTTCGGACAAAAGATCATTGGAGTTTCACTCCCTTTGGTGATTTCGAGGATTTCGAACAAAAGCCTTGACTGTGGAGGCCGATGTTCGAAGTTTGGACTAAATATCGTCCGAATTTTGCCCCCTTTGATGATTAAGAGGATTCCAAGCCCATGGTTTTGATTGCACCTAACAATGTGTCACCGTAAGTGCACGGGTCAATCATAGTAATAATACGGCCCAAGAGATCGAGTATTGTCCACAAAGAATTGTGATTTCTAATTTTCTTAGTTATCAAATAATTTTTTCGATTTTATTTATGGGACCTAATATCATGCAACGTGGCTAAAATTAAAGAAAGCGATAAAAAGACACGCTAACAGTGGATTAATCAAGAGAAAGAAGGTTCTAGGCTGTTGGCATGGTGAACGAAATACTTAGACAATTACTTAACTCACGAGATGCCATTGATTACATTTTTTCTGAGTCAAAGGTTGATTGACTCGGGTTTCCTTCTCTTGAGGTCCACCAACTCTCACAATTAACTTCTTATTCGATGTCTCGCAATAAGAATTTAAAAGCGGCATAAAAGTAACCTATCACGGACCTTGCAGGCTCTCCTATCACTCTCGTGCATAGAAAAACATATGTCTAAATTCCTTGGTCTAAATTTCCTACCCTCTCTCTCGAGCAAGATAATAAAAACGACATACAAACACTCAATGGCAGTTGAATGCAGTGAATTAAAAGCTGGAAAATAGAAGAAAGCCTAAATGATTTAGCTACTGTAAACCATAATGTTCAGCCCAAAAAATACAGAAAAACAGTGCATAATCAGTTATGGAGAAGGAAGAGGAAACTCTCAGATGAAATCAATGCCGTTTCCGCCGTAGACATGCTTCTTGAGGTGTGAAAACTCGATCCCAAGCACTCTAAAACCTCCCAAAAGCTCTAGAATAGTAGCCTATTCTCTTCTCCCTCAAATCCCTTCGAAAATTGTACTAAAACAAGCTCTCTCCCAATTAATTCAGGAAATTAAACTTATATAGAGTCCAAACGGCATCGTCGAGACACTAGAGGGTAGCGTCTCGACCCTTCCCTTTAATAAAATAGTGTGCGGCGCACTTGGACTTAAGATTAGGGCGAAATATACATCATAGCGTAGACATGCCGCGAAGCAGCGTCAAGACGTTGCTTCGCGGATGGCTGGAGGTGCGCATGCGTCACTTATGGCGTTGAGCACGGTGTTGAGCACCGTCTCAACGCCGTTGGTCTTCATGCGTGTGGCGTGCTTGCGTGAACTCACCTGTGGGCATTGAGTGGGGCAGCTGGGCAGCGTTGAGCAACGTCTCAATGCTGCAGCATCTTCATGCGTGCATGCTCGCGCACCAATGGCTGTCTCTGTTCCAACTTTTGGGCATTGAGACGACCAAGCGCAGCGTCTCAATGCTGCTGCCTCGGGTCATCTTTTGTTTTGGCTCCGTTTCTTCGTTCCTTATTCGATTTTTCTCATCTTGGACCCGTTTTTCAACTCGAACTGACCTGGATCCATATTTTCGCCTCTTACTGCTCAATTCCTACAAATTCAACAATAAAAGCATCAAAGTACACCTAAAAGCCCACAAAACTACTAGAATTTAGGTCCTAAAATAGCACTTTTTGGACTGCTATCAGGGCTTACACGTGCCTTCCACGTCGGGGCGATGTCCGAAGTTTAAACTAAACATCATATGAACTTTGATTCCTTTGGCGATTTAGAAGATTCTAAGCCCATGGCTTGGACGAGGGGCTGATGTCCGAAGTTTGGACTAAACATCATTCAAACTTCGCTCTCTTTGTTGATTTTCAAGATTCTGAGCGCATGCATTGCACGTGGGGGCCAATGTCCAATGTTCGGACAAAAGATCGTCAGAACTTCGCTCTCTTTGGTGATTTCATGGATTCCGAACAAAAGCCTTAACCATGGAGGCCGATGTTCCAACTTTAGACTAGATCGTCGGAACTTCTCTCTCTTTGGTGATTAAGAGGATTCTGAGCCTATGTCTTGCACGTGCCTTTTACATGTGGGCGATGTCCGAAGTTTTGACTAAAGGTCGTCCCAACTTCGCTCTCTTTGTTGATTTCCAAGATTTTGAGCCCATGCATTGCACGTGGGGACCAATGTCCGATGTTTGGACCGAAGATCATCAGAACTTCTCTCCTTTTGGTTATTTTGAGGATTTCTAACCAAAGCCTTGAGCGTGGAGGCCGATGTCCGAAGTTTGGACTAAAGATCATTCAAACTTCGCTCTCTTTGGTGATTTAAAGGATCCCAAGCAAATGTCTTGCACGTGGGAGCTGATGTTCGAAGGTTTGGACCAAAAAATGTTGAACTTCGATTTCTTTGTTGATTTCGAGGATTTTGAGCCCATGCATTGCATGTAGGTGCCAATGTCCGATGTCCAGACAAAAAATCATCAGAAGTTCCCTCCATTTGATGATTTCGAGGATTCCAAACAAAATCCTTGACCATGGAGGCTAATGTTTCAACTTTTGACTAAAGATCATCTGAACTTCTCTTCCTTTGGTGATTAAGAGGATTCTGAGCCCGCCTTGTACGTGCATTCTACATGTGGGCGATGTCTAAAGTTTTGACTAAAGGTAAACCGAACTTCGCTTCATTTGGTGATTTAGAAGACTCCAAGCTCATGCCTTGCAAGTGGAGGCCGATGTCCGAAGTCTGGACCAACGACTATCAAAACTTCGCTCCCTTTCGTGATTGTGAGGATTCTGAACCGAAGCCTTGAGCGTGTAGGCCAACGTGCGAAGTTTTGACTAAAGATCGTTTGACTTCGATCCCTTTGGTGATTAAGAGGATTTGGAGCTCATGCCTTGCACGTGTCTTCGACGTGGGGGCGATGTGTGAAGTTTGGACTAAAGAACGTACAAAGTTCACTCCCTTTGGTGATTTAGAAGATTTCGAGCCTGTACCTTGCACGTGTGGCCCGATGTTTGAAGTTGGACAAAAGATCATCAAAACTTCCATCTCTTTGGTGATTTCGAGGATTTCGAACCAAAGCCCTGAGCTAGGAAGCTAATGTACAAAGTTTGGACCAAAGATCGTTTGAACTTTGCTCCCTTTTGGGATTTTGAGGATTTCGAGTCCATGCTCGTGGGTGCCGATGTCTGACGTTTGGACAAAACATTGTTCGAACTTAGCTCTCTTTGTTGATTTCAAGGATTTCGTGCCCATGCCTTGCACGTGGGAGCCTATGTCCGATGATTGGACCAAATAGTGTTCAAACTTCGCTCTCTTTGTTGATTTCGAAGATTCCGGGTGCATGCGTTGCACGTCGGTGCCAATATCCGATGTCTGGATAAAAGATCATTAGAACTTCGCCCTTTTTGGTGATTTCATGGATTCCAAACAAAAGTCTTGACCGTGGAGGCCAATGATCCAAGTCGAGACTAAATATCGTCTGAATTTCGCTTCCATTTGTGATTAAGAGGATTTCGAGTCCGTGCCTTGTACGTTTCTTCGACGTGGGGGCGATGTTCGAAGTTTAGACTAAATATCGTACAAACTTAGCTTCCTTTGGCGATTTAGAAGATTCTGAGCCCATGACTTGCACGTGTGGGTCGATATCTGAAGTTTGGACAAAAGATCGTCAAAACTTCGCTCCCTTTGGTGATTTATAGGATCCCGAACCAAAGCCTTAAGCTAGGGGGCTGATGTACAAAGTTTGGACAAAAGATCATTAGAACTTTGCTCACTTAGGTGATTTTAAGGATTTCGAGCCCATGATTTGCATGTGGTTGCTGAGGTTTGAAGATTGGCCGAAGATCGTCCGAACTACGCTCCCTTTGTTGATTTAGAAAATTTCGAGCCCATGGCTTCACGTGGGAGCTGATGTCTGAAGTTTAGATCAAATATCGTCAGAACTGCGCTCTTTTTGGTGATTTCGAAGATTCCGAACCAAAGCCTTGAGCGTGGAGGCCAATATCTGAAGTTTGGACTAAAGATTGTCCTAACTTCACTCCCTTTGGTGATTAAGAGGATTTTGAGCCCATGCCTTGCGCGTGCCTTCCACATGGCATCGATGTTCGAAGTTTGGAGTAAAAATCATCTATACTTTGCTTCCTTTGGTGATTTGGAAGATTTCGAGCTCATACCTTTCACAAGGGAGCCGATGTTCAAAGTTTAGACCAAAGATCATCAAAACTTCGCTCCCTTTGGTTATTTCGAAAATTACGAACCAATGCCTTATGTTAGGGCTGATGTATGAAGTTCAGACCAAAGATCATTAGAAATTCGCTTTCCTTGGTGATTTGGAGGATTTTGCACGTGGGGGCTGATGTACGATGCTTGGACCAAATATCGTTCGAATTATGCTCCCTTTGATGATTTAGAAGATTCTGAGCCTATGCCTTGCATGTGGGGGCTGATGTCTGAAGTTTGGACCAAAGATCATTTGAAGTTCGCTCTCTTTGTTGATTTCGAGAATTCCGAGCCTATCCCTTGCACGTGAGGGCTAATGTTCAATGTTTGGACCAAAGATCGTTAGAATTTCGCTTTCTTTGGTGATTTTGAGGATTCTTAATCAAAGCCTCGAGCATGGTGGTCAATTTTTGAAGTTTGGATTAAAGATCGTTCGAACTTCTCTCTCTTTGGTGATGTAGAGAATTTCAAGCCCAAGCATTGCACGTGGGGGCCAATGTCCGATGTCTACCAAACGATCGTCAGAACTTCACTCACTTTGGTGATTTTGATGATTCCGAACAAAAGCCTTGACTGTGATGGCCGATGTTCCATTTTTGGACTAAATATCGTCCGAACTTCGCTTCATTTGATAATTAAGAGGATTTCGAGCCCATTTCTTGCACATGTGGCTCGATGTTTGATCTAAAGATTGTACAAACTTCGCCACCTTTGGCAATTTAGAAAATTCCAAGCCCATGTCTTGCATGTAGCCCAATATTTGAAGTTGGACAAAAGATCATCAACACTTCCATCCCTTGGGTGATTTCAACGATTCCGAGCCAAAGTCTTAAGCTGGGGTGCTGATATACAAAATTTGGACCAAAGATCGTTTGAACATCGCTCCCTTTGGGGATTTTGAGGCTCGGAGCTAAGATAAGCCCAAAGGTAAGTGAATTAAGTAGAAAGAAAAGAATGCATTGCACTTGCAATAACTCACAATCCAAGTAGTAAAGGTAAAACCACTTAATCCTCTTATTTCTTTCTTACCAACATGATTATACTTGTTTTAGGATTATGTTTCCAAGTTATGTAGTAGCCCAAAGCTATAGATAAGTCCAAAGGTAAGTGTATCCAAGAGGTCAAGTATTCTTTATTTTTGAATTTGTTACATATTTATTTCATTTGATTTTGTGCTTCATAGTGTTTCGATAGAGGAGTTGATCCAGTAGTGGATTAATTGGTTTGACTTTGGCTACTCAGGTTGCTAGCTATCACAACAACAATATGTTTTTTCCATTCTTTTGATACAAGATGTGAGGTAGCCAAGGAAGCCCAATGGTTAGTGTCTCTAAGAGGTCTAGTATTCTTTGTTTTTTATTTTTTTTAACATTTACTTTATTTGAATTTGTCTTTCTTAGCTTTTTGGATATAGAAGGGAGAAGGGATCCACTAGTGAACACAAAGAAAGAAAACAACATTTTGCTCTTCGAAGATCTCACAGCCCAAGTAGTAAAGGTAAAACCAATTTTAATCCACTTCTTTCAATCTTACTAATTTGATTATTTTTTGTGGTTGGATTGTGTTTCTAAGTGGGCAGTTGTCTAAGATGTAAAGAAGGCCAAAGATTAATAACTAAGATGTTAAGTATTATTTCTTTCGAATTTATTTAACAATTAGTTCATTTGAATTTGTGTTTTATAATTTTTTGGATATAGGAGGAAGAATCGCACTTGCAATAGATTACAACCCAAGTCGTAAAGGTAAATCCACTTGTTCCACTTATTTCCTTCTTACCAACGTGAATATACTTGTTGTAGGATTATGTTTCCAAGTTATGTAGTAGCCCGGAGCTAAAGATAAGCCCAAAGGAAGGGTATCTAAGAGGTCAAGTATTCTTTATTTTTGAATTTGTTACACACTTACTTTATTTGATTTTGTGCTTCATGGTATTTCAATATATGTGGAAGGGCAATCTAGTAGTGGATTAATTGTTTTGACCTTTGCTACTTGGGTTGCTAGCTATCACAACAACAATATGTTTTTTCATTCTTTTGATACAGGATGTGAGGTAGCCAAGAAATAAAGAAGCCCAATGGTTAGTGTCTATAAGAGGTCTAGTATTCTTTTTTTTTTTTTAACATTTACTTCATTTCATTATCTTTCATAGTTTTTTGGATATAGGAGGAAGAATGGATCCACTAGTGAACACAAAAAAAGAATACAACATTTTGCTCTTGGAAGATCTCACAGCCCAAATAGTAATGGTAAAACTAATTAATCCACTTCTTTCAATCTTACTAATTTGATTATTTTTTGTGGTAGGATTGTGTTTCTAAGTGGGCAGGTGTTCGAGATGTAAAGGAGGCCAAATGCCAAAGGCAAGTGTCCAAGACTAAGAGGTCAAGTAATTTTCTTTTGAATTTATTTAGTAATTAGTTTATTTGATTTTTGTGTTTCATAATTTTGGGAAGAATTGATCAACTAGTGTATCTAAAGAAAGAAAAGAAAGTCTTACACTTGCAATAGCTCAAAACCCAAGTAGTAAAGGTAAATCCACTTGATCCACTTATTTCTTTCTTACCAACATGTTTATACTTGTTGCAGGATTATGTTTCCAAGTTATGTAGTAGCCCAGAGCTAAAGATAAGCCTAAAGGTAAATGTATCTAAGAGGTCAAGTATTCTTTATTTTTGAATTTGTTACACATTTACTTCATTTGATTTTGTGCTTCATAGTGTTTGGATATAGGAGGAAGGGTTGATCCAGTAGTGGATTAATTGTTTTGACCTTTGCTACTTGGGTGGCTAGCTATCACAACAACGATATGTTTTTTCATTCTTTTGATACATGACGTGGTGTAGCCAAGAAATAAGGAAGCGCAAAGGTTAATGTATCTAAGAGGTTTAGAATTGTTTCTTTTTTAATTTATTACACATTTACTTCATTTGATTTTATCTTTCATATAGGAAGAAGGATCAAAAGAATAATAACATCCCTTTAAGAGCACACAACCCAAGTAGTAAAGGTAAAACCAATTAGTTAAGTTATTTCATTCTTACTAACTTGATTATATTTGTTGTAGGTTCCAAGAGGTGAAGTAGCCCAAAAGTAAGTGTATCTAAAAGGTCAAAGATTTTTTTTTTTCAATTTATTACACATTTACTTCATTTGATTTTGTGTTTCATAGTTTTTTTGATATAGGAAAAAGGATGGATTCACTAGTGAACACAAAGAAAGAAAACAACATATTGCTCTTGGAAGATCTCACAACCCAAGTTGTAAAGGTAAAACCAATTTATCCACTTCTTTCAATCTTACTAATTTCATTATTTTTTGTGGTAGGTTTGTGTTTCTAAGTGGGCAAGTGGCCAAGAGGTGAAGAAGACAAAAGGTTAATAACTAATGGGTCAAGTATTATTTCTTTTGAATTTATTTAACAATTAGTTTATTTGATTTTGTGTTTCATAATTTTTTGAAAATAAGAGGATGAATCGATCAACCGATTGATCTAAAGAAAGAAAAGAATGCCTTCCACTTGCAGTAGCTCACAATCCAAGTAGTAAATGTAAAACCAATTAATCCACTTATATCTTTCTTAACAACATGATTATACTAGTTGTAGGATTATGTTTCCAAGTTATGTAACAGCCCATAGCTAAAGATAAGCCCAAAGATAAGTGTATCTAAGAAGTCAAGTATCCTTTCTTTTTGGATTTTTTACACATTTACTTCATTTGATTTTGTGATTCATAATGTTTTCGATATAGGAGGAAGGCTGGATCCAGTAGCGGATTCATTGGTTTTATATTTGCTACTTGGGTTGTGAGCTATTGCAAGGGCAATATGTTTTTTTTCGTTCTTTTGATACAGGACGTGAGGTAGCCAAGAGATATGGATGCACAAAGATTAGTGTATCTAAGAGGTGTAGAATTGTCTCTTTTGAATTTCTTACACATTTACTTCATTTGATTTTATGTTTCATAGTTTTTTTTATATAGGAGAAAGGATAGATCCACTAGTGGGCGCAAAGGAAGAAAACAACAAATTGCCCTTGAAGAACACACAACCCAAGTGGTAAAGGTAAAACTAATTAATTCATTTTTTTTCATCCTGACTAACTTGATTATAGTTGTTGTAGGTTCCAATAGGTGAATTAGCCCCGGAGCTAAAGAAGCCCAAAAGTAAGTATATCTAAGAGGTCAAAGATTCTTTCTTTTTCAATTGATTACACATTTACTTTATTTGATTTTGTCTTTCATAGTTTTTTTTATATAGCAGGAAGAATGGATCTACTAGTGGATCCTAAGAAAGAAGAAATGATATAGCCATTTCTAGAGCTCACAACCAAAGTAGTAAAGGTAAAACCAATGAATCAACTCACTTCAATTTTACTAACTTGATTATTTTTGTTGTAGGGTTGTGTTTAAGTGTCAAAGAGTTGAAGATGGCAAAACGTTATTGTATCCAAGAGGTCAAGTATTGTTTCGTTTGAATTTATTACACATTCCATTCATTTTATTTTGTGGTTCATAATTTTTTTGGATATAGGAGAACGGATTTTTCAACTAGTGGATTTAAAGAAATAAACAACACGTTGCACTTGTGATAGCTCACAAACCCAACTAGTAGAAGTAAAACTACTTAATCTACTTATTTTCCATCGTACGAACTAAATTATATTTGTTATGAAGTAGCCAAAAGCTAAAGAAGCCCAAAGGTCCTCTAAGAGGTCAAATATTCTTTCTTTTTAAATATATTACACATTTACTTCATTTGATTTTATGTTTAATAGTTTTGGAGATATAGGTGAAAGAGATTCAATAGTGGGTCCAAAGAAAGAAAATACTATATTACCTCTACGAGAGCTCAGACCCTAGTAATAAAGGTAAAACCAATCAATCCACTTATTTTCTTTTTACTAACTTCATTCTATTTGCTGGAGGATTTTGTTTCCAAGCAGTGAAGTAACCAAGAGATAAGGAAACCCAATGGTTAGTGTCTCTAAGAGGTCTAGGATTATTTCGTTTTAAAATTTTTAAACATCTACTTCATTTGATTTTGTATTTCATAGTTGTTTTTGTTATAGGAGGGGGGATGAATCCATTAGTGGACACAATGAAAGAAAACAATATATTGCTCGTGGAAGATCTCACAACCCAAGTAGTAAAGGTAAAACTAATTAATCCACTTCTTTCAATCTTACTCATTTGATTATTTTTTGTAGTAGGATTGTGTTTCTAAGTGGGCGAGTGTCCAAGACGTAAAGAAGGCCGAAGGTTAATAACTAAGGGGTCAAGTATTATTTCTTTTGAATTTATTTAACAATTAGTTTATTTGATTTTGTGTTTCATAATTTTTTGGATATAGGAGGAAGAATTGATCAACCGGTGGATCTAAAAAAAGAAAAGAATGCCTTGCACTTGAAATTTCTCACAACCTAAGTAGTAGAGGTACATCCACTTAATCCACTTATTTCTTTCTTACCAACATGATTATACTTGTTGTAGGATTATGTTTCAAAGTTATATAGTAGCCTGAAGCTAAAGATAAGCCCAAAGGTAAGTGTATCTAGGAGGTCAAGTATCCTTTCTTTTTGGATTTTTTACACATTTACTTCATTTGATTTTGTGATTCATAATGTTTTCGATATAG